>BSQZ01000109.1:1470000-1517500 GCA_033239005.1 Lamellibrachia satsuma
GCCCCAACGTCTGATCATGACGACAGTGAGGTGGAAGATTTCTATGGCCAGCTGCAAGAAGTAATAGAGGAGACGCCAAAGAAAGACAATCTTATTGTACTAGGAAACTGGAATGCAAAAGTGGGAAAAGATGCGCAGACCAACTGGAAAGACACTTGCGGACATTTTTGCAACGTAGAAAAAAATGAGAGAGGTCACAGGCTCTTCGAATTTGCAATGTACAATGAGCTGATGTTGGCTAACACATTTGGCCCACACAAAACATCTAGAAGATGGACCTGGCACATCCTAGAGTGAAAACACCACAATCAGATCGACTACATTTTGGTGAAACGGCTCTTTCACACTAGAGTGAACATTGTCAGGACACGAAGCTTTACAGGAGCTGATATCGGAAGTGATCATGACTTGCTGATGACAACCTTTCACATTCGCCTGAAGAGGATCAGCAAACCAAAGCCAACAAGAATAAAATTTGACACCGAGAAACTTTAGGAACCTGATGTAGCAGAAGCATTCAAAGCAATGATAGATGGGAAATATGCACCCCTTATCATAATGGATGATGAAGATACCGACGTGAACTTGCTGACCAACACCTTCAACAAAATAGTGACCGACACAGTCAGCGAGATCCTTGGAAAACACCGTAGGACAAAGAAACCATGGGTCACAGCAGACATCCTAGATTTCTGTGACAAAATACGGGAATTGAAAAGGAGACAATGTGATCCTGAAGGTGCAGCAAAATACAGAGAAGTCAACAAGAAGATCAAACAAGATATGAGAAGAGCAAAAGATAACTGGATAACAGAACAATGCTGTGAAATTGAAGATAGCTTGAGCAAGAACAACGGCACGAAGGCTTATCAAAACTGTACAGCCACAACACCAACGGAGACCCAGTAGTACTAAATTGTCCACATACTACTGAAGAGGACGACTACCCTATTCTTCGTGAGGAAGTGGAGGCTGAGGTAAAGTCTCTGAAAAAAGGAAAGTTAGCTGGAATTGATAATATACCAGCAGAACTGGTTCAAGATGGGGGAGAAGCTTTGATTACCACACTTACAACAATCTGCAGTAAAATCTGGCAGACAGGAGAATGGCTCAGTTACACTTTCCAAGAAAGGCAACCTACATATGTGCCAAAATTACAGAACAATCAGCCACCCGAGCAAAGTCATGTTGAAGATCCTACTCAAAAGACTCAAGAGATCATCGCTGAAGAACAAGCGAGTTTTCGAGCAAGGCGGAACACCAGAGAATAGATCTTCAACCTTAGGATCCTTTGCGAGAAATACCTTCGACATCCGCAAAGCCTGTATCATGTCTTCATAGATTTCAAGAATGCCTTTTATAAGATATGACATGCGGCTCTATGGGCAACCATGAGGAAGTACAACATTGGCTCCAAGTTTGTCCGAACCATTGAAAACATATATGACAATGCCACCAGTGCAGTAATCTTCAACAGCATAGGAGACTGGTTTCGAACAACAGTCGGAGTTCGACAAGGATGCCTACTATCACCAACGCTCTTCAACATTTTTCTGGAAAGGATCATGACTTTAGGAAACCATCAAGGCACTGTCAGTATTGGAGGCAGGGCAATCACCAAACTTCGTTTTGCTGACGACATCGACTGCTTAGCAGGAGATGAACAAGAACTAGCCAACATGGTGGAGCGCCTCGAGAAAACATCTACATCATACGGCATGGAGATCAATGCCGAAAAGACCAAACTGATGACGAACAACACACAAGGCATCAGCACAGAGGTCAAAGTTAATGGACAGAGACTTGAGACAGTAAAAAGCTTCAGGTACTTGGGATCAATTATCAGAGATGAGTGTTCCAAACCGGAGATACTTGCCAGGATTGCACAGACAACAGCAGCACTAACAAGGTTGAAACCCTTATGGAACGACAGAAACATCACTGTGAGTTCGAAAATAAGGCTGATGCTTTCCCTTGTCATGTCCATCTTACTGTACGGTTCTGAAACATGGACCCTCTCAGCAGATCTACAGAAGAGGATTACAAGCCATGGAAATTAGATGCTTTCGGAAGATCTTGCGCATATCATACAAAGACCATGTTGTTGTCCGCAACACGAACAAACAAGCCATCGGACCATATGACGACCTTCTTACAACAGTAGAGAAGCGTGAACTGAAGTGGTACGGTCATGTATCACGATCATCTGGCCTTGGAAAGACCATCTTGCAAGATACCGTAAGAAGGGGAGACGACGAAGTAGACAGAAGAATAGGTGGGAAGACAACATCAAAGAGTGGACAGGAATGGAGTTCGCTGACTCCCAGAGGGCTGCCGAGATTAGGGAAACGTGCAGAGAGCTGGTTAGAAAGTCATCAATGGTGCCCTAAAGATCCTTACGGGTTATGGTGAAGTGATATTATTTAGGGGTAAAAGGGCTGTAATGTGTGTTTTTTTGTGCATTCGGTGTCTAAATCCATGACGTTACATTTTACAATATATTACCGTGAAATGACAATGACGAAGGTTTCTTAAATATCGGACAAAACATATTTTGGTTTACTCTCTTGTGCATATTACAGAACAGTAATTGTACACAATTGTTTGGACTATTTGACAAAGTGTTTTTATAAAAATTATTAGTACTTTTTTGTGACAGTTATTTGTTGACTTTGTATCACTTGCTCCATTTAGTCATTTTATAAATTAAGTTATTGACGCAGACAATTTTTGTGACATAGAGCAGCAAGTGCAATCAAATCACTCTTGAATAACTGCCCTTAAGAAACAATGATGAAGGTCTATGACACAATTATGTTACCAGTTGTCGTAATCAATTGATTTTTCAATAATTAAGTAATGCTTTGATTTTTTTTTAATTTGGCAATGCTCACAGTTCGGGCATGCGACCTTTTCCAGTTTTTATGTCAATAAGGTATAGCCGTTGCTATTTGTTGTTGTGCAGTTATTTGTAATAGTTTCATAAATGTGTCACTCGCCAATTTGGGAGAAAAGATAATTAGACAGAACAGTTATATTTCAGCTGCAGTATGTTAAGGATCATGCAAATACGTTGATCATAAGACATAAGATATAGTAACTACATTCCTATTAAACTAAGAAGTCATTACAAGTATCCCGGACAGTATAGAGTAGCACTTTGGAACGTGTCCTATAAAATAACAATTTGAAATATAGACTGCTAAAATCACTCTTAGAAAAAAAAATAGCAAAATTAATGTTTCGACACTCTATACATATATTATCCTTCTCGTTATCATACTTTAATTTTGTTATGCACATATGTACGAATATATCTAGACATTCAGCAAATTTAAGCTCAGTAGTTAGAGGCACCTGAAAATATAACAAATGCATTTACCCCTTAGCTTAGTTTTTTCTACAAAGTTGCTCAGATATAACCATTTGCTAATTGGTTAAAATGTTAGGACATTCTGAGATACCACGTTTTTTACTTTCCTGAAAATTTGTTGATTTAACAAGGAATGAACTTACTTGGTATAAGAGCTGCAGACTGATTGCATGGCTGTCGCAATAACAGGTGATGCTATTGGTCACACACATACTCCCTTTTCTCTTAATAAAACACTATTACATTGTCACTTGCTCCTTTATGCTGTGTCATCTGTAGAACATCTGCCATCTAACAGGTTTTATTATGTTAAAATATGGCTTTTGGTCCCATCATTGTGACAGTTCCATCATTGTGATGGCAAAAATATCACTTGCTCCCTTTTGTCATTTTACGGTAGTATGTTCCTTGATAATTGATACTCTTCATCGCAATTTGCATTGTGTGGTAAGAAAATTGTCGCATTTTCAGAAATGATTGTTGACATGCAGTGATCGGTTTTTATTTCTTTTTATAAGAAAAATATTTAAATAAGAAAATGTTTCTTATTCCAAGAAAAAGTCTTTCAGAAGGTCTTTCTTTTTTCAGAAAAATATTCTTAATAACGTGAAACATCCAAAATGACTACAAGAAAAATATTCTTATTACATTTAAGACAAAAGTTCTTGATTTACAAATTTTCTTCTGTGGTTCCCTAGAAAATAATTTAAGAACAATTTTCTTGCTTTTTTACTTTCCTTGGGTAAATGTTGTAGGCTTCATCTCTCATAAGGAAATGCCACGAACTGCATCTCTTAAAAGTAAAAGCTACGTAATCCATCTCTCATGAGTATATACAGGGCACTCCATCTCTCAAGAATAAATGCTGTGTATTTGGAGTCAATGCTGTGGACTCCATCTATCGCAAATGCTATTGACTCCATATCTCCTTAGTAAATGCTATTGACTAGTGATAAAGAAGAAGGGGAAACATAAATCGACGATCGGTGTCTTTGTGTAAATGTTGTGGACTCCACATTTTGTGAGTAAATGCTGTGGTTTCAATATCTTCTGACTAATTGCTGTGTACTCTACGTCTTTTCCTTTGGACGCCATCTCTTGAAAGTAAATGTTGTGAACTCCATGGGTCGTGATAACATGCTTTGAACTCCATTTCTCAAGAGTAAATGTTGTAGTCCATCTCCCATATAAAAATATTGTGAACTCCAAATCTTGCGAGAATATACTATTTACTCCATCACTCAAGAGTAAATACTGTGGACTCTATATATCAAGAGTAAATGCTGTGGACTCCATATCTTGGGAGTCAATGCTGTGGACTCCAAATCTTGGGAGTCAATGCTGTGGACTCCAAAGCTCATACGTACTGTGCAATAGTGATGAAAAAGTAGGGGAAACAAAATCATTTCAGATTACAGGCAAAAGGAGAAGAATAAATGCTCTGCATTCCATCTCATATGAGTAAATGCGGTGTAGTTCACCTTTCATTAGTAAATGTTGTGAACTGCATCTCTAGTGAGTAAATGTTGTGAAATCCATATTTCATAAGTAAATGCCGTGTACTTTGTCTCTCAGTAGTAAATGCTATGTACTCCTTCTTTCAAGAGTAAATGCTGTGTATTCCATCCCTCACGAGTAAATGTTGTGAACTTCATCTCTCATGACTAAATGCTATGTACGGGCTACAAGGAAAAGGAGGAGACCAAAAATTGCATCTCTCATTTGTAAATGCTGTGGACACCATATGTTTTCAGTCAATGCTGTCGGTCCCGTCTCTTCTGAGTAAATGCTGTGGACTTTTCCTCTCATGAGCAAAAGCTTTGGACGCCATCTCTTGAATGTCAATGGTGTGGACTCCATGTGTAGTGATAAAATGTTGTGGACTCCATCTCTGATATGAAAATATTGTGAATTCCTACTCTCATTGGTAAATACTGTGTGCTCCTTCTCTCATGATAAATGCTGTATGCTCCATCTCTCAGTACTAAATGCTGTGGACACCATATGTCAAAAATATATGTTGTGGACCCCAGCTCTCATGTGAAAATGCTGTACACTCCATATGTTGTAAGTAAATGCTGTGGACTCCACCTCTCTTGAGTATTTGCTTTGGACTCCATCTCTTGAGAACGAATATTGTGGACGCCATGTGTCGTGAGAAAATGCTGTTTAGAATAATGGGAAAAAAACGGTACATGTTCCTGCCTCAACCCGGACTACACGGAAAGGGACGAGAGCAACAATTCCATATCTGATATGTAAATGATGTGGACTCCTTCTGTCGTGAGTAAATGTTGTGGAATCTATTGCTTGTGAGTAAATGCTGTGCACTCCATCACTTATGAAAAAAAAACCTGTGGTCTCCAACTCTCATGGGTAAATACTGTGGACTCCATGTCTCACGAGTAAATGCTGTGGACTCAATCTCTCATCAGTAAATACAGTGTATTCCATCTCTCTTGAGTAAATGTTGTGTACTCCATCTCTCATGAGTTCATGACTTAACATCATAATTAAATGCTGTGGACCTGTCATAAAGAACAATTTAAAAAAAATCGACGAACTGTAGTTATGCTAGCATCACTCCGGACAACAGAAAAAAGGATAAAAACAACAATTCCATATCTCATGAGTAAATGTTGTTTACATCATCTCTCGTGAGTAAATACTACGAACTCCATCTATCATGAGTAAATGCTGTGGACTCAGCATTTACCCAAGAGAGATGGTGTACTCGTCATTTCCTCATGAGTGATTGATTCCACAACACTAACTTATTATAGATGTAGACCACATCTTGAGCGATACAGTCCACACCATTTACGCATGAGAGATGGAGTACACATCATTTACTGATGAGTGTTGGAATCTACAGCTTTTTCTCACACGAGATGGAACTCACAGAATATACTTGAGGCTGTGGGTTCCATCCTTAATTTTTTGAGTAAATGCTGTGTACGGGCTACAGGGAAAGAGTGACCACATCAATTGCAATGCTCATTTGTAAATGCTGCGGATTTCATATGTTTTCAGTAAATGCTGTGGGTTCCATCTCTTCTGAGTAAGTGGTGTGGACTCCTCCTCTCATGAGTTAATGGTCTGGTCGCCATCTCTTCAAATCAATCTCGTGGACTCCACGTGTAGTGATAATATAGTGTGCACTCCATCTCTCATATGAAAATGTTGTGAATCCCAACTCTTATTGCTAAATACTGTTTGCTCCTTCCCTCATGAGTAAATGTTGTGTGCTCCGTCTTTCAAGAGTAAATGGAGTGGACTCTTTATTTCATGAGTAAATAATGTGTACTCCATATCTCGTCAATAAAAGCTGTGGAACCAATCCATTGAGAGTCAATGCTTTGGACTGCATCAGTCGTTATAAAATGCTGTGGACGCCATCTCTCAAGAATATATGCAGTGGACTCCATCACTCACGGGTAAATGCTGTGGCCTCCAGCTCTCGTGAATAATAGCTATGTACCCCACCTCTCTTGTGAAAATGTTGCTGACTCCAACTCTAATGCGTAAATGTGGTGGGCTCCATCTCTCATAAGGAATTATCACGTACTCCATCTCTCACAAGTAAATGCTACGAAATCCATCTCTCTTGAGTATATACAGTGTATTCCATCTCACAAGAGAAAATGCTGTGTATTCAATATATTGAGAGTCAATGCTGTGGACTCCATATATCGTAAATACTGTAGACTCCTCCTCTCCTTTGTAAATGTTGTAGACTAGTGATAAAGATGAAGGGAAATAAAAATCGACGAAAACTATCGATGCCAGCTCTAATGTATAAAATATGTAGATTCCATATGTTGTGAGTAAATGTTGTGGACACCACCTCTCATGGAGTCCACATCATTTGGATTCCTCCTCTTGAGAGTGAATACTGTGGACGCCATATGTCGGGAGATAATGCTGTGGAGTCCATCTCTGATGTGAAAATGTTGTGAACTCCACCTCTCATGGTAAATATTATGTACTCAATCTCTCAAGAATAAATGCTGCGGACGCATTCTCTCATGAATAAATGTTGTTGGCTTCGTCTCTCCTAAGTAAATGGTGTGGACTAGTGATGAAAAAGAAGGGGAAGCAAAAATCAATGACCGATATCGTTGCCAGCCTCACCCTGGACTGCAGGGAAAGGAAGTAGCGCAACAATTGCATCTCTCATGTTTAAATGCTGTTGACTCCATCTCTCGTCAGGAAAAATGTGGACTCCATCTCTCGTCAGGAAAACTGTGGGCTCCATCTCTTGAGTGTCTATGCTGTGGGCTCCATCTATATTAAGTAAATTATGTGGACTCCATTTCATATTAGTAAAAGTTGTTCAATCCATCTATCACGAGAGTAAATGTTGTGTACTCCATCGATCACGAGAGTAAATCGTATGGACTCCATCAGTCATCAATAAATGCCTTTTACTCCAGCTGTCATTGCGTAAATGCTGCGTACTTCATCACTTAAGAGTAGATGCTGTGGATTCCATCTCTCATGAATAATTGTCATGTACGTCATCTCTCTTGAGAATATATTGTGGCCTCCATCGCTCATGAGCAAATGCTGTTTACGCGTTACAGGGAAAAGAAGGAGAGCAACAGTAACATCCTTCATGTGTAAATGCTGTCGACTCCTTCTTTCAAGAGTAAATAATATGTACTCCATACCTCGTCAATAAAAGCTATGGAACCCATCCCTTGAGCGTAAACGATTTGGACTGCATCAATCATGACACAATACTCACGAGAGTAAACCCTATGGACGCCATCTGTCATCAATAAATGTCTTGTACTCCATCTGTCACTGTGTAAATGCTGTGTACTTCATCACTTAAGAGTATATGTTGTGGACACCATCGCTCATGAGCAAATGTCTTGTACTCGATCTCTTTGGAGTAAATACTGTGTACTCAATTTCTCATAAGTATATGTTGTGGAATCCGTCCCTGGTGAGTAAATACCATGTTCTCAATCTCACATTAATACATGTTGTGTACTACATCTATCAAGAGTCAATGCTGTGGAAGCCATCTCTCATGAGTACAGGCTGTGTATTCCATCTCTCAAAATTAAATACTGTGTATACCATCTCCAATGAGTAAATGTTGTGGACTCCATCTCTCTTGGGTAAATGTTCTGAACTCCATCATCCCTCATTCGTAAATTCTACATTTCTCATGAGTACATGCTGTGTACACCATCTCTCATGAGTAAGTGTTGTGAACTGCATCTCTCATCAGCAAATGCTGTGGACTCCATATCTAATCAGTAAATATCATGTCCTCGATTTTTTGTAAGTAAATACTGGGTATTCTGTCTCTTTTTGTGGACTCCATATTTTTCACTAGATCTCTCATGAGTAAATGCTGTGTACCCCATCTCTCATGAGTATATGTCGTGTACTCCTTCTCTCATGAATAAATGCTGCGTTCGGTTTATATGGAAAAGGAGGAGAGCCACAGTAACATCTACCAAGAATAATTGTTGTGGACTCCATCTCTCATGTGTGAATTTCATGTGCGTCATCTCTCTTGAGAATATATTGTCGATTCCATCTCTCATGAGTAAAAACTGTGTACGGGTTATAGGGAAAAGGTGGAGAGCAACAATAACAACTATCATATGTAAACTCTGTGGATTCCTTCATTCAAGAGTAAATAATGTGTACGCCATATATCGTCAATAAAAGCTGTGGAACCCATATGTTGACAGTCAAACCTTTGGACCGCATCATTCATGAGAAAATGCTGCGGACGCCATCTCTCATGAATATATGCAGTGGATTCCATCTCTCACTGGTAAATGTTGTGGCCTCCAACTCTCGTGAATAAATGCTATGTACCCAACCTCTCATGTCAAAATGTTGTTAACTCCAAATCTAATGGGTAATGTTGTGGCCTTCATCTCTTTAAAGGAATTCTCGCGTTCTCCATCTCTCAAGAGTAAATACTACGAAATCCATCTCTCATGAGTATATACAGTGCACTCCATCTCTCAAGAGTAAATGCTGTGTATTCCGTATATCGGGAGTCAGTGCTGTGTACTCCATATCTCGTAAATGCTGTGTACTCCGCCTCTCCTTTGTAAATGTTGTGGACTTGTGATGAAGAAGAAGGGTAAACAGAAATCGACGAAAAGTATCGATGCCAGCTGTCATGTGTACATTTTATAGACTCCATATGTTGTGAGTAAATGTTGTGGACTCCACCTCTCATGAGTAACTGCTTTGAACTCCATCTCTTAAGAGTGAATACTGTGGACTCCATCTGCAAGGAGAAAATGTTGTGAACTCCAACTCTCATGTACTATCAAGAGTAAATGCTGTGGACGCCTTCTCTCATGATTACATGCTGTTCCCTCTGTCTCTTCTTTTGGACTAGTGATGAAGAAGAACGGGAAACAAAAACCGCTGCCAGCCTCACCCCGGACTGCAAGGAAAGGAAGGAGCGCAATAATTCCATCTGTCATGTGTATATGCTGTGAATTCCATTTCTCGTCAAGAAAACTGAGGACTCCATCTCTTTAGAGATTATGCAGTGGACTCCATCTATATTAACTAAATTTGTTGAACTCCATTTCTTATAAGTAAAAGTTGTTCACTCCATCTCTCACGAGAGTGAATCCAATGGAGTCAATCTGTCATAAATAAATGCATTGTACTCCATCTGTCATTGGGTAAAAGTTGTGTACTTCACCACTTAAGAGTAAATGCTGTGGATTCCATCACTCATGAAAAAAAATGCAATGAACACGATTTCTGAGGAGTAAATGCTGTGTACTCGATTTCTCATGAGTATATATTGTGGACTCCGTCTCTCATGAGTAGATACAATGTTCTCCATCTCCCATTAGTAAAATGCTTTGTACCCTATCTCTCAAGAGCATATGCTGTGGAAGCCATATCTAATGAGTATAAGCTGTGTATGCCAACTCTCAATAATAAATTTTGTGTATACCATCTCTAATGAGTAAATGTTGTGGATTCCATCTCTTTCGGTGAATGTTCTGATCTCCATCTCTGATTCGTAAATTCTGTTGGCTACATCACTCATGAGTATATGCTGTGAAAACCATCTCTCATGAGAAAATGCTGTGAACTGCCTCTCTCAAGAGTAAATGTTATGGACACAATCTCTCATAATTAAATAGCATATTCTCCATCTCTCATGAGTAAATGCTATGGATTCCAACTCTTATGAGTAAATGTTATGTAGTCGATCTTTTATAAGTAAACGCTGTGTACTCCGTCTTTGATGGACACCATCTGCCATGAGTAAATGCTGTGTATCTCATCTCTTATGAGTATACGTTGACCATTCCTTCTTTTATAAGTAAATGCTGCTGAATCCATCTAGCAAGAATAAGTACTGTGGACACCATATATAATGTTTAAATATTTTGTACTTCATCTCTCTTGAGAAGATTTTATGGACTCCATCTCTCATGCGTAAATGCTGCATACGGGCTACAGGGAAAAGGAGGAGAGCAACAATAGCATCTATCCTGTGGAAATGTTGTGGACTCCTTCTTTCAAGATTAAATAATGTATACTCCACATCTCGACAATAAAACTATGGAACCCATGTATTGAGTCAAAACTTTGGACTGCATCAGTCATTATAAAATGCTGTGGACGCCATCTCTCAAGAATATATGCAGTGGATTCCATCTCTCATTGGTAAATGTTGTTGCCTCTAACTCTCTTGAATAAATGCTATATTACTCACCTCTCATGTGAAAATGTTGTTAGCTCCAACTTTAATGAGTAAATGTTGTGGGCTCGATCTCTCACGAGGAATTCTCGCGTACTCCATCTCTCAAGAGTAAATGCTACGAAATCCATCTCTCATGAGTATATACAATGCACTCCATCTCTCAAGAGTAAATGCTGTGTATTCCGTATATCTGGAGTCAATGTTGTGGACTCCATATCTCGTAAATGATGTGGATACCTCCTCTCCTTTGTAAATGTTGAGGACTAGTGATAAAGAAGAAGGGGAAAAATCGATGAAAAGTATCGATGCTAGCTCTCTTGTGTAAATTCTGCAGATCCCATATGTTGTGATTAAATGTTGCGGACTCCACCTCTCATGAGTAACTGCTTTGAACTCCATCACTTGAGATTTATTACTATGGACGCCATCTGTCGGGAGAGAATGCTGTAAACTCCTTCTATCACGTGAAAATGTTTTCAACTCCAATTCTCATGTACTATGAACTCCATCTCTCAAAAGTAAATGCTGTGGACGCCTTCTCTCATGAGTAAATTTTGTTTGCGCCGTCTCTTCTTAGTAAATAGTGTGGACTAGTGATGAAGAAGAAGAGGAAACAAAAGTATATGACCGGTATTGTTGCCAGCCTCACCACGGACTACAGGGAAAGGAAGGAGCACAACAATTGAATATCTCATGTGTAAATGCTGCGGCCTTCATCTCTCGTCAGTAAAAGCTGTGGACACCATCTATTTAGAGTCTATGCTGTGGTCCCCATCTATATTAACTACATTTTGTGAACTCCATTTCTTATTACTAAAATTAATTCACTCCATCTCTCACGAATGTAAATACTATGGACTCCATCTCTCACGAGATTAAATCCTTTTGCGTGCCTGTGTCATAAATAAATGCCTTGTACTCCATCTGTCATTTGGTAAATGCTGTGTACTTCATCACTTAAGAATAAATGCTGTGGATTCCATCGCTCATGAGAAAATGTCATGTACTCGATCTCTGAGGAATAAATGCTGTGTACTCGATTTCTCATGAGTATATGTTGTGGACTCTGTCTCTCATGAGTAAATACCATGTTCTCCATCTCCCATTAGTAAATGCTTTGCACTCCATCTTTCAAGAGCATATGCTGTGGAAGCCATATCTAATGAGAATATGCGGTATACGCCAACCATCAAGACTAAATGCTGTGTATATCTCTAATGAGTAAATGTTGTGGGCCCCATCTCACTTGGATAAATGTTATGATCTCCATCTCTCATTCGTACATTCTGTTGGCTATACCTCTCATGAATATACGCTTTGGACACAATCTCTCATAAGTAAATGCTTTGAACTGCATCTCTCAAGAGTAAATGTTGTGGACTCCAACTCTAATGAGTAAATGTTGTGGACTCCATATCTAGATATACCAGGAGAGATAGAGTACCCACCATTTACTCATGAGAGATGGAGAATCCGGTATTTATTAAGAGAGATGGTGTCCACAGCATTTACACATGAAAGATGCAATTGTTGCGCTCCTTCCTTTCCTTGCAGTCCGGGGTGAGGCTGGCAACTTCTTCATCACTAGTCCACAAAATTTACTAAGGAGAGACGGAGCCAACAACATTTACTCATGAGAGAATGCGTCCACAGCATTTATTCTTGAGAGATGGAGTACATAATATTTACCCATGAAAGTTGGAGTTCACAACATTTTCACATCAGAGATGGAGTCCACAGCATTTTCTCCCCTCAGATGGCGTCCACAGTATTCACTCTCAAGAGATGGAATCCAAAGCAGTTACTCATGAGAGTTGGAATCCACAACATGTACTCACAACATATGGAGTCTACATAATTAACACATTAGAGCTGGCATCGATACTTTTCGTCGATTTTTATTTCCCTTCATCTTCACCACTAATCCACAACATTTACGAAGGAGAGGAGGAGCCTACAGCACTGAATCCAAAGATATCGAATACCCAGCATTTTCTCTACTGAGATGGAATACACTGTATATACTCATGAGAGATGGATTTCGTAGCATATACTTTTGAGAGATGGAGTACGCTAGAATTCCTTAAGAGATATGGAACACACAACACTTACCCTCTAGATTTGGAGTCAGCAACATTTTCACAAGAGAGGTGGGGTACATAGCATTTATTCACGAGAGCTGGATGCCACTACATATATTCATGAGAGATGGTGTCCACAGCATTTTCTCATGACTGATGCCGTCGAAAGCATTGACTCTCAAGGGATTGGTTCCACAGCTTTTATTGATGAGATATGGAGTACACATTATTTACTGATAAAAGAAATATTCCACTCCATTTACTCTAGATAGACGGAGACCACAGAATTTACTCATGATGGAAGGAGCAAACAGTATTTACAAATAAAAGTTGGGATTTACAACATTTTCACATGAGAGATGGCGTCCATAACATGTTATTGTTACACTGCTAAAAATCATTTTCTTGCTTTAATAAAAAAATCTTAAGACAAGAAAATGTGTCTAGGCAGCCACGTAAGAAAATTATTTTCGTGATTTAAGAAACTTTTTATAAAAAAAATTATTGGCTTAAGAAAATAGTTTCTGAATTCAAGAGAAAGCTATATAATATTTTCTTATTAATCCCAAAAAAAATTGTCTTATCTTAAAATATTTTCTAGGGAACCTCAGAAGAAAATTAGAAATCAAGAAATATTTTCTTAAATATAATAAGAATATTTTTCTTGTAGTCATTTTGGATGTTTCACGTTAGTAAGAATATTTTTCGGAAAATAAGAAAAACCTTCTGAAAACTTTTTTCTTGGAATAAGAAACATTTTCTTATTTAAATATTTTTCTTATAAAAAGAAAAACTACTGATCACTGCATGTCAGCAATCATTTCTGAAAATAGACAATTTTCTTACCACAAAATGCAAATTGCGATGAAGAGCATCAATTATCAAGGAACATACTATCGTGAAATTACAAAAGGGAGCAAGTGATATTTTTGCCATCAAAATGATGGAACTATCACAATGATGGGACCTAAAGCCATATTTTAACATAATAAAACATTTTAGATGGCAGATTTTCTACAGATGAGGATAAAGGAGCAAGTAACAATGGAATAGTGTTTTATTATAAGAATAGGGAGTAAGTGTGTGAGACCAATAGCATCACGTGTTATAGTAATCATTGTGCAACTCTTATACCCAGTAAGTTCATTCCTTGTTAAATCAACACATTTTCAGGAAAGTAAAAAACGTGATATCTCAGAATGTCCTAACATTTTAACCAATTAGCAAATTGTTATAGCTGAGCAACTTTGCAGAAAAACTAAGCTAAGGGTAAACGCACTTGTTATGTTTTCAGGTGCCTCTAACTACTGAGCTTAAATTTGCTGAATGTCTAGATATATTCGTACAGACGTGCATCACAAAAAATATGATAATGAGAAGGATAATGTATGTACAGTGTGTGGAAACATTAATTTTGTTATTTTATTTTTATTTCTTAGAGTATTTTTTAGCAGTCTGTATTTCAAATTGTTATTTTATAGGACAAGTGCTAATGTATAATGTCAGTGATACTTGTAATGACTTCTTAGTTCAATAGGAATATAGTTAATATATCTTATCCATTACGAATTTCAACTTTCAGAATGAGATTACTGCAGCTGAAATATAACTGTTCTGTCTAATTATCTTTTCTCCCAAATTGGCGAGTGACACATTTATGAAACAACAACAAATAGCAACGGCTATAAGTTATTGACACAAAAACTGGAATAGGTCGCATGCCCGAACTTTGAGCATTGCCAAAAAAATAAAATAAAAACATTATTTACTTAATTCTTACCTCGTTGTGTCCCCCCTCTTGCGGTACCTTACAAGAAAGTCTTTGCAAGGCCAGATGATCGTGATACATGACCGTACCACTGGTCTTGTTGCGGACAGCTTCGTTAGTAACAGGGTTTTTGTATGATATGCGAAAGATCTTCCGAAAGCATCTCATTTCCATGGCTTGTGTCCTCTTCTATAGATCTGCTGAGAGGGTCCATGTTTCAGAAGCCTACATAAAGATGGACATGATAAGGCAGCGCATCAACCTTATTTTCGAACTGACAGTGATGTTTCTGTCGTTCCATCAGGGTTTCAACCTTGTTAGTGCTGCTGTTGTCCGTGCAATCCTGGCAAGTATCTCCAGTTTGGAACCTTCATCTTTGATAATTGATCCCAAATACCTGAAGCTTTTTACTGTCTCAAGTCTCTGTCCATTAACTTTGACCTCTGTGCTGATGCCTTGTGTGCTGTTCGTCATCAGTTTGGTCTTTTCGGCATTGATCTCCATGCCGTATGATGTAGATGTTTTCTCGAGACGTTCCACCGAATTGGCTAGTTCTTGGTCATCTCCTGCTAAACTGTCGATGTCGTCAGCAAAATGAAGGTTGATGATGGTCCTGCCTCCAATGCTGACAGTGCCTTGATGGTTTCCTAAAGCATCAGTCATGATCCTTTCCAGAAAAACGTCGAAGAACGTTGGTGATAGTTGGCATACTTGTCGAACTCCAAATATAGTTCTAAACCAGTCTCCCATGCTACTGTTGAAGATTACTGCACTTGTGGCATTGTCATATATGTTTTCAATGATTCGGACAATCTTGGAGCCAATGTTGTACTTCCTCATGGTTGCCCATAGGGCCGCATGCCATACCTTATCAAAAGCCTTTTTGAAATATACAAAGACATGATACAGGCTTTGCGGATGTCGAAGGTATTTCTCGCAAAGCATTCTAAAGTTGAAGATCTGTTCACTGGTGTTCCTTCCTGCTCGAAAACCCGCTCTTTCTTCAGCGATGATCTCTTCTGCGTGAGGTTTGAGTCTGTTGAGTAGGATATTCAACATGACTTTGCTCGTGTGGCTGATTGTTCTGTAATTGTGGCACATATGTTGGTTGTCTTTTCTTGGGAAGTGTGATGATCAATGACTGAGTCCATGGGGTGGGCATTCTCCTGTCTGCCAGATCTTGTTGCAGATTGTTGTAACTGTGGTAATCAAGGCTTCTCCATCAGCTTGAACCAGTTCTGCTGGTATATTATCAATTCCAGCTGACTTTCCTTTTTTTCAGAGACTTTACTGCAGCCTCCACTTCCTCACGAAGAATGGGGTAGTCGTCCTCTCCAGTAGTCTGTGGACAATTCAGTACAACTGGGTCTCCGTTGGTGTTGTGGCTGTACAGTTTTGAGCAGTATTCTGTCCATCGATGCTGTTCTTCTGTAAGGCATTTCCCTGATTTGTATTGGATAGTGGTAGCTATCCATTTCTTAACTAATGTCAGGTCTTTCACTATTTAACAAGCTTTCTTGCCGTTTCTCTTGTTCAAGCTATCTTCAATTTCACAGGATTGTTCTGCTATCCAGATATTTTTTGCTCTTCTCATATCTTGTGTGATCTTCTTGTTGACTTCTCTGTATTTTGCTGCACCTTCAGGATCACATTTTCTCCTTTTCAATTCCCTTCTGTTGTCACAGAGATCTAGTATGTCTGCTGTGACCCATGGTTTCTTTGTCCGACTTTGTTTTCCAAGGATCTCGCTGGCTGTGTCGGTCACTATTTTGTTGAAGGTGTTGGTCAGCAAGTTCACGTCGGTATCTCTGTCACCCATTATGATAAGAGGTGCAAATGTCCCACCTATCGTTGCTTTGAATGCTTGTGCTTCATCAGGTTCCTTAAGTTTCTCGGTGTCAAATTATTTTTTTTCTTGTTGGCTTTGGTTTGCTGATCCTCTTCAGGCGAATGTGGAAGTTTGTCATCAGCAAGTCATGATCACTTCCGATATCTGCTCCTGGAAAGCTTCCTGTCCTGACAATGTTCACTCCAGTGTGAAAGCGCCGTTTCACAAAGATGTAGTCGAAATGACTGTGATGTTTTCCATCTTGGCTGTGCCAAGTCCATCTTCTAGATGTTTTGTGTGGGCCAAATGTGTTAGTCAGCATGAACTCATTGTACATTGCAAATTCGAGGAACCTCTGACACTTGCAGAAATGTCTGCAAGTGTCTTGCCAGTTGGTATGCGCATCCTTTCGCACTTTTGCATTCTAGTCTCCTAGTACAATAATATTGTCTTTCTTTGGCGTCTCCTCTATGACATCTTGCAGCTGGCCATATAAATATTCGGCGAGTCCAAGCATATTCAATTTGTATCTCTCCATCTCATGTGTGAGTTCTTTAAGTTTTCATGCATCTCTCAATATCTTGACGTTCCATATGCCGATGGTAATGTTGTTTCTTCCACGTATCTTGTTGGTAGGGGCACCAGTATCATACATAACACCCCCTTCCTGGTGTACGGCGGGAAAAATTGTCATGATCATGGTGTGTCTAGGGCAGATTTACAACCTAGCGGAGCCCATCCCTCTCCATGCTGGTTGACCACAGCCAATATCCACCAAAAAATGTGGCTCATTTTGGTCCTGAAAACGTGGTCGTTGATTTCATCTTGGAGCCCTTCCATCCTGGTATTTGACTTCATCGAGGATGATGTCATGTTAATATCTCCCTATTTTCCCATACATGGTACACTCGTGTAGGCGGGAGCTTCTTATTCCATCCCGTACAGGTCCATTGAACCTGCCCACTGCCCAACTCTACATAACGGATGACATTATAAGAGGGGACTACTGGCACAGTAAAGTACAAACACACACACACATTACAGCCCTTTTACCTCTACATAACGGGTGACCTGATAAGACGGCACTACTGGTACAGTAAAGTGCAAACACACACACGCACGCACGTACGCACGCACGCACGCACGCACGCACGCACACACACACACACACACACACACACACACACACACACATATTACATCCCTTTTACCTCTACAGAGCGGGTGACCTGATAAGACGGGACTACTGGCACAGTAAAGTAGCAACTAATGCAAAACTAAATTGCCATAGTAACCATTAGTTGAAATTTGAAAAGTATTTGAATTGTGTACAATTTGAAAGACATAGTAGCATTGACATGATTTAGATGTCCATGTCATTCTGCACACTTCAAAGAAGGAACAACACATTGCCAGAAGACACAATTAGTTAACTTCCTAGTATGTGAAAGCGAAGGATTTCATCCATAGATTTATTTTATTACATGTTAACTTTTATGAAAGTTAAAACAGTCAGAATGATGATATGTTAATGGGTATTTTCATTTCTATTGATGATCAAGTTGACAAGTAGAAATTACTGAATATAATAACAACTGCAAACTGCTGTTGTTCAAACAGCCCGGTTGCTGCACACAAAATGTACTCACTGTGTTTATTGCATGGCCGGGCCACATGTCAAATTGCTATAAAAGAATATGCCTGGACAACATTCTTACCTTTTGTCTAATGGAACGAACAGGATACAAATCAAATCATCCAGAGTCTTCTTTGTCATGTATTTCCTACTATAAGCAGCACAGCTTCTACTACCACCCTGACACTAGATTATCCAGATGTGGAAACCAACTGGTGACCCTCACATAACCGTCATTAGCAGACCCTTAATGATACCACTGGGGTACTGAGAGTATGGCCTCACTGCATGTGTGTCACAAGTTTTATGTCATATGAGACCTAGATCTAAATCTCATGTGAGGCATACATTTATAGAGCACACACACTGACAGTATTTTAAAATCAAAATGTGCTGAACAAAGATTACACTAAAGCTGAATACCCGATTATATAATTTTTTATTTTATGTATTCTTGATTACTGTAAATTATGCTTGGATCAGATATTTTACATCGTATCCTAGCTCTAGTAGTTTATAAGCACCTGTCCATCAGAAATAATTAATGCAATAGAACCAACATATCTTTTACTCAAATAGTCAATAGCGAAAACTTATGTTGGAAATTATTTCACTCACATCGTGATCTGATAATATATAAAAAATGTTTGAGTAAAAAGATAATTAGCAATACTACATTATTACATCTTATTTGGTAGCAGACTTAGTAACAAATGCAAATGCATTTGAATGTACATTTTGCAACCCCCAAACATTTTATATTTCAAATGCCCGGCCGAAGTGATAATAGTGCGAACTAGTTGATCTGCGACAGTCTTTGTGTTGATTGCTTGTGTCACGTGTTTCAATTGGTCAACCTACTGGGCTTTTCACTTTGTTTCAATAACGGCTTAGCCATTGACTGTGCATTCCTTTTGATTACCTGGCTTTTACCAGACATATGTACTAACAACTGAAATTAAACTAAACAAATCTATAGGAAATTAATATATTATCCTGCATTCCATGAAGAAATTCGAAGTTATCCCAATTCCGATCGACTCTTGAAAATACATTCCGAAATGGAATTGAACCCGTGTTGACCACTGCTGTTGTTTGCTGATATAATTCACAGTACGAAAGTACACATACATTCTGCTGAATACTGATTACTTAACACATTTTTCATCTCGGGTAAATAAGAGTGATGCATTAATCTACATAGGTCCAGGAATGTACACATTTTCAAACAAAATCCTGTTTTCTGTATCAGAACAAAGTGATTGACTGTTTTGACAAATAGTGTCTTGTGGTACTCCGTTTAATATCTGCTGAATATTAGGAATTGTACATCTTTGTCAAAACAGCATTGACTTTATTCCATGGATTCATGAATATACACCATGTCAAATAAACTGTTTCTTGCATCGGAGTAAAATGAATACAGGTCTATATTTTGTTCAGAACATGTATTTAGTTACCCTATTTAGTTACCCTGTTCATTGCTTGTTTTTTGTAAACTTGTTTAGTCATGCTCTTCTGGAAGACGATTTCCGCTACAAAGAAAGAACTAAATATTGCACAGTAAACGCCTGTAAACAGTTAAAGTTGATTATCGGAAAACAGCAGCGATTTGATGTTGATACAACGTTGAAATCGACCAATATACTACGTCTTTACAACGGTGAATCTTAACACTGATACAACGTTGAAACCAGACTTCGATGCAACGTGGAAACCAGACGTAGATATAACTTTAAAATCCAACTAGTTTTCAACATTGCTACAACGTTTAATGTAATTTGTACAGCCATTCAATCGCACGTACAAAACATATCTCTATTGCACAAGTTGTCTATCAAACTGTAAACTCACTGATGACATTCCCATCCCCTTGCTCTTCAACTTGTCGATGTAGGTCATTTGTCAGACTGATCTAGCTAATGTTCCCATGACAAAGACGGCCACAGCTCAACCGCATCGGAGGTTGAGGACTATGATAAAAATAATTCATACTGGAGTACGGTAATAATAACGGTTATTCTATTTGCACGCGTCTTTGTTTTTTCATGCTATCGGTTTTCTTTTAATAGCATAGATAACCACAATTACAGTAGGATTTAACATCAAAAGATGTTTAGCCAATCAACAGCTTGCGCGGACTTGATATGTATTCCAGGGCTCGGCATCGAGAATCAAGTGAGAACTTGCCAGACATGAGAAAGAAGAACACAGTCCTCGCGTATTCGAGTTCTGCAATCGAGTACATATTTGAAGTATTCGTATTCGTAGTCATATTTAGTATCTATGTTTTTAGGTTATGTAATTAAGTATTGCTAATAAGTGCTCGTATTTTTATTATGCAAAGCGTGTTTTGCATCAATAAACCCAACAGACAGTGCCAGTCACCACTGAAGTGTGCTTGAACGGACTTCCTAATAATTTTGTGTACATGATTTTTAATTCAGGAACGCAGTTGGAGGGAATTTTTTCTGAGGTGCATAAACATAAAACTTCCATTATTGTCGCGGCAAGTCACCGTTGGCAAAAATAAAATCTGCAACTATTATTTATATCAGCGGTATCATTCACTTATGATACCGCGTACAGTAACTGGCAATAATGTTTTTTTGTACTGTATTTTCATATGCTGCTTCCACGTAGGTTACCTTGCAAAGTCTATCATTAATGAATTAGACATTACAACCGGCTTTCAGTTGTTCGACATTTTTAATAACTTGGAGGGATTATAAAATCGTGTGTCACCCTTTGATGTAATAGTATTTAACGAACATATATATTCATTTAAATATGGATAACGTACACACACAAACATGTGCGCACAAACATGCACGCGCGCTTAAAACGAATCATTACTGGCCTACACCTAAAATTGTATTCGCTCTATTTGCTGTTTCATGGTCTAGCGAAATGTAAAGTATTACTAATTTACCTGCTAGATGCCATTCTTCATGTAAACACAATGTGTGTTATAGTGGTACGGAAGTGATTATTAGTAAGATAAGCTTATTATTCGGGCATATGTTTTGGCCACAGACATGTCTGAACGAAAATTCGTTCGTTGCGTGTTTATTGTTTATTCTTGAGTCACTATTGATTTTAACATGAACAATTCACATGTCACATCAAATAAAAAAATTACTTACTCTTTTGAGGTTTATGTTCATAATCATTTGCAATAGTGGTTGCAAAAAAATAAAATGTAATATATGTGCATGCAAGGCATTTTCAAACTGCAATGTATTATGACCGATCCAGTTAATTGCAGCCTCGTGTCCCACAATATGTCACCAACAGCATACTGCTCATGTTCTGCGGGACGTCTTAAAATGTCCCTTATTCAGGCTCTGTCTGCTACACAAATGTGTGTCGTGTCGGGTCGCAGCCTATGTAAAGACACCTTTGCCATTCTCCTGGTACTAGGATGGGCTACACAGATTAATTCGTTTCGGCCGATATGATAATAAGGCATAATAGTTGATCTGTGACTGCCTTTGTGTTGGCTGCATGTCTCCGGTATCTCGCGTGTCTTGCGTGTTTCATTTCTTTGTCGTCAGTCATTGCTATCAGACTTGCGCCATGTACGCCTTTGTCTACCTGACACACAATTCGCGTGCCAATCCTGAAGTTTCACATTTCAGAAACGTCATAACACGGATAAACGGCAGGACTGAACATCAGAGGACGTCTAACCACGTAGCAGCATGTCTTTGTGTTGTCATGATGTGTGTGTTCTCTAAATAGCATAGATCACCATCATTACAATTGTATTGAACATCAGAGGATGTCTAGCCACTTAACAGAATGTATTTTTGTTGTCATGATGTTTGTGTTCTCTAAATAGCATAGATAACCATAATTACAGTAGTATTCAACATCAAATTATGTGTAGCCCCTTAACAGCCTGCACGGACTTGATATGTATTTCAGGGCTCGGCATCGAGAATCAAGCGAGGACTTGCTAGAACTGAGAACGAAAAACTCAGTCTTCGTGTATTAACGTTCTGTAATCGAGTACGGTAGTAATAATGGTTATTGTGTTTGCACGTCTTTATGCTGTCATGATGTCAGTGTTCTCTTAATAACATTGATAACCATTGCAGAAGGGTTGAAATTCAAATAATGTCTAGGCACTTAACAGCATGTTTGGACTTGATATGTTTTTCAGATTTATTGCATCAACAGGAACACTCCAAAGACGGCGCCACTGAACAATGCGGTACATTACAATTTACAATTTTATTTAAAATTGTTTTATAGTGGAATGGATGGGATTATTGGTAAAATGAGCTCATTATTCGGATATGCAAAATGCGTTGGGTGGTTGTTCATTTGTGGTTCACTATTAATTTTACCATGAACAATTCGCAGTTCATATCGAATACCAAATTACACTTTACTTTAGGTGTTTATAATTATTTGTAATAGGGACTACATCAAACACAATTTGATATATAAGCCACGTTTAAACTGCTCGGTGTTATGACCGGTTCAGTTGGCTCTAAGGGGAAACATGTTAAATATGTGTCGGGTGGGGGGGGCTGCTAAATTGTGTTTTGTAGCTGGGCGCCGAAAACTATTTCTGCGACCGTGACTTCAGCAAAGTGTATTTATATAAATTACGTGTGAAATGCATTTACAAGGAACCCACGTTAACGCTTCCAAGCCGATGGATACTTATTCTTCAACCAAAAATTGGTGTTGTGATTTTTTTTCAGCAATATACAAACTAAATGTTGCCTTTGTACTCAAACCATGATTACTCGCTGTGTTACTTTAACCGTACATCTCTATATTTAGTGTTCACTTTCAATGGCAGTAAAGGTACAAGTGTGCATAACTAGTTAACACATATACTATATAACATATTTAGCACAACTAAAGCCTAAATAGTCTACTCGCTATAAAAGACCAACATTTTATTCCCAACAAATCCAGATAGCAGTTGCCTCATTTCCCCATTTTCCGGACCCCCATGAAAACTACATGTGGTTAAGTGCATCTGGTAAACAAAATACTGTCAAGTGCAGCCCCATGTCCCATAATATGTCACTTACTAATAGCATATTGCTTATGCCACGCATGATTAAAAGGAACTTCCCATTCAAACCGTTGGATTTCGAGATATTTTGGCGCAGCTTTTGCTCACAACAAAGATGTTTTCGAGAGTCGCTATTCGGGTGTGTTTTGCATGTTATCTGCATGTCATTTGTGAAACGCGGGCCTTGTCCTGCAATATTACAAACCCTTTTTCGAAACGTATAAATTCGTAAGAAATGGCACGTACTCAGGTAAAACCTTAATAAGTTGCACACAAGTTGTGGGAGGCTACGGTACGAGATATGTGTTCTGTTGAAATGTGACATAAATAGATCGCAAGATCAGTTGGAATAGCCAGTATTACCATGGCGTTCCCGAAGGTTTGGTTTGACTTCTCAAATATAATAGTCAGTTTCTGCTATACGCGTTTTGCTCTTCGTAAATAACAACATTGTAATTTATACGTAAATACGGATATAATGGCCTCCACTGGTGAATATGCTACATATAAGTTTTGAGACATTATTTCAAAGAAGATATGATTGAAAGAAGACATGCATCAGATGCATTACTATGTCTAAGAATAGTAATACATAAGCAGGATAGGGACAACACCAGTATTGTTGTTGTAGTCTATGCACATAGGAACGAATCGGCAACCCCGTTGGATGGATGTGTGGCAGTCCCACCTGTTTCTGGGGCCAACTTCCCACGTCCCACCCATATTGAGTGTCCACTTCCCACCAATTCCACATCCCACTAATTGTTTAGACCCCCACCCTCTCACCAATTGTTGGGATGAACTTCCCACTTCCTGCAACCCACGACACATTAAAGTTTATCGGCAGATTCACTGCTTCAAACAATTTACAGCTGAAAATACATTACAGCTACGTATGAGACAAGTTAAACTTAAGCTATGCATTACGCATACGTTAAGCATTGTACTTTGGGAACAAACAACTTACAGCTGAACCTCTATGTTAGCGTAGATATTATTATTACAAAGGAACTTAAGACAGGTGGGATTGTTAATGCGACTTACAACGATCACGAATATCACGTAAGACATTTTCCGAGGAACTTCTGTGCTGACGTAGTATAGTATAACTATGTCGCAGATTTCTATGTATTTAGTCATTCGTTAACAGTGTAAATTTCCATATATTTGTTTTAGAAATGGGGCATTTCTAGCCAAACCAACAATCTGCACAGGAAAGTGTCTATTCTGCTGCGTTAAAACTCGTCACAATATTCAGATCGGATAACACCGCCTGTATAGTTGCAGACCATTCGCGGTTACCGGAAAAATGTAGACGTTAGTCATTCACACATATTACTCAGTCTGGTGTGGATATCGTGTTTCACGTTGATGCATTCAATAGATCGTTGTACCATGAAACACATGCATTGTTAACAACCACACAATGAAAGACAATGAAAGGCAGAGTTTCGTCTGTGTTCCAGTTTGCTGAACAAGACAACGCAAAGTGGGATCTGTGTATTCTGGTTTCACGTGATGTTTACTTGGACAATTTTATCGTTGTCATGCTGTACGATTCAAAGTATTTTCTCCGGGTTTTGGCCACCTCCGTGGACATTGACTAACACGTCTGCGCTAATATAGACTAGTAGGGTGTGTCTAAGCAATTCTTGAAGGACAAAGATAATAATAAATCAAAGCACAAACAATAATTAAGGTGACCAATTTGCTACGTCGTTGCAACGTTGAATCTTAACATTGCTTTAAAATCCAACTAGTTTTCAACATTGCTACAACGTGTAATGTCATTTGTACAGCCATTCAATCGCATATACAAAAAACAACTATAGATAGTGGCAAACCTATACATGGAACATTTTGAGGAAAGAGCCACCAGAGAAGCACCTCACCCTCCAGACATCTGGTTGAGGTATGTAGATGACACATTCACAGTATTACAAGAGGGCGAAGTAGAACATTTCACACACCATCTGAATTCAATGGATGAGAACATTAAGTTCACGGTAGAACCAGAACAGGACAATACGTTAGCCTTTCTAGACACGTGTGTATGCCTAAATGATGATGGATCAACCAAGGTCAAGATATATCGGAAAGCAACCCACACGGACCAATATTTGAGAATCTATTCACCACCTAGAACACAAACGCTCAGTAGTCAGGCTGAAAGCAAACGGTTACAAAACTTGGATGTTTAACATCACACAACCAACGAGAAGGAAGGAGAACACTACCACAGAAACCAGCAGAAGACAACATGCCATAGGTCTGCCCTACATTAGTAAACTATCAGAACAAGTAGCAAGGATTTTCAAATCCTGTAACATACCGGTTTACCACAAACCTATCAACACCCTGAGGTCAGACAGAGACAGCAAAGGCAGCAAAGTGTGGGGTAGTATATGACATACAATGCCCAGAATGTGACCAACACTATATAGGAGAAACAGCCAGAATACTTGGCACAAGAATCAAAGAACATCTATCTTGTCGCCAACCCCTATCAGCTATAAGTGAACACAAACTGAACACAGGTCATCAGTGCTCTATGAAGGACGTCAATATTCTAGACCACGAGGAGAACTGGCACAGGAGAAAAATAAAGGAGGCGAATAACATCCACAGAAACACACCTACGCTGAACCGAGACGTCGGCCAGGAGCTCCCACCAGTCCTACTCCAGCTTGTGTCACATGACATTGGTCATGTGACACATCCGTAACTTCAGTCTGCTGAAGAAGACTGCGAGATGCCATCGAAATATCCAAAACAAACTGCAAGTTTCTTGAGAGGTAATTATGATTAAAATTAATAAAAACCAACTAGTTTTTAACATTGCTACAACGTGTAAGTGATAGTTAATATCTATCACGTGAAAATGTTGTGAATTCCAACAAAAATGCTGTGGACTCATTCACTTATGTGGACATGTTGTGAACTTCAGCTTTAATGTAGTAAGTACTAAGTTTCTCAAGAGTAAATGCTGTGGACGCCTTCTCTCATGAGTAAATGTTGTTGCTAGCCTTCAACCCGGGCTCCAGGGAAAGGAAGGACCGCAACAGTAGCATCTCTCATGTGTAAGTGCTGCGTATACCATCTCTAATGAGTAAATGTTGTGGGCCCCATCTCTCATCGGTAAATGTTCTGTACGGCATCACTCATTCGTAAATTCTGATGAATACATCTCTCACGAGTATATGCTGTGGACACCATCTCTCATAAATAAATGCTGTGAACTGCATCTTTCAAGAGTAAACGTTTTGTATATCATCTCTTATGAGTATATGTCATGTACTCCTTCTCTCATGAGTAAAAGCTGCTTAATCATCTCTCTGGCCATTCTATCTCTTTTGAGTAAACGCTGTGGACACCACCTGTCATGAGTAAATGCAGTGGATTGCATCTCTCTAGAGTAAATGCTGAGTACCCCGTTTTTAAGTAATTGCAATGGCCTTCATATCCCGTGAGTAAATAATATATACACCATATCTCATGAGTAAATGCTGTGGACTCCATCTCTCAAAATTAAATGTCGTGTGCTCCATACATAATTAGTGAATACCGTGTTCTCCATCTCTCAACATTAAATGCCGTGTTCTCCAAATCTCAATATTAAATGCCGTGTACTCTATATCTCATTAGAAAATACAGTGTTCTATATTTCTCATGACTAAATTGTGTGGACTCCATCTCTTATGAGTACATATCTTGAACTCCATCTCTCATTGGTAAATGCAGTTTTCTCCAACTGTCATGAGTATATGGTGTTGCCTCCATCTTTCTAGAGTAAATGCTGCGGAATCCATATCTTGTGAATAAATGTTGTGAACTCAATATCTCACGAGTAACTGCTTTGGACTTCATCTCCTGTTATTAAATACTGTGTACTCCATCTCTCAAGAGTAAACGCTGTTTGTTCGTTCTCTCATAAGTACATGTTGTGTATTGCTTCTCTAGTGAGTAAATGTTGTGTACTCCGTATGTTGTGGGTTTCACCTCGTTTGATTCAATGCTGTGGAGGCCACCTCTCATGAATAAATGCTGTTGACCCCATCCCTCATGAGATAATGTTGTGGACTTCATTTATCATGAGAAAAAACCGTGTACTCCATGTATTTTGAATAAATGTTGTATACTCCATTTCTCATTAGTAAATTATGTTGGTGCATCCGCATATTTTATGAGTAAATGCTATGAAACCATATCTCAAGAGTAAAGACTGTGGACGCCATCTGTTCTGAGTAAATACTGTAATCTCCATCCCTCATGAGTAAATGCTGTGTACTTCTTCTCTCAATATTAAATGTTGTGTACACAATCTCTAATGTGTGTCTGGTGTGGACTCCATTTCTGATGAGTGATGGCAGTGGACTCCAATTCTCATCAGTAAATTCTGTATAATCCATCTCTCATGAGAAATTGATGTGAAATCCATCTCTAATGAGTAAATATCATATACTCGACCTTTAATTAGTAAATGTTGTGCACTCGGTCACTCATGAGTATATTTTGTTGACTCCATATCTCAAGAGAAAATGCTGTGGACTCCATCTCTTGGAAGTCAATGCTATGGACTCCATATCGTTTCAGTAAGTGTGGACACCATCTCTTGAGAGTCAATGCTTTGGACTGCATCAGTCGTTAGAAAATGTTGTGGATTCCATCTCTTGGAAATCAATTTTATGGACTCCATATCTTGTCAGTAAACGTGGACTCCATATATCATGAGTAAATGCTGTGTATACCATCTCTCATGTATAAATGCTGTAGACTCCATCTGTTGTGAGTAAATACTGGCCATTCCATCTCTTATGATTAAATGCTGTGGACACCACCTGTCATGAGTAAATAGAGTGGATTGCATCTCTCCAGAGTAAATGCTGAATACCCCATTTTTCAGTAATTGCAGTGGGCTCCATCTCTCGTGAGTAAATACTATAAACACTATCTCTCATGAGTAAATGCTGTGGAATCCATCTCTCATTATTAAATGTCGTGTGCTCCATATATAATGAGTAAATATCGTGTTCTCCATCTCTCATTAGTAAATGCTGTTTACCCCATTTCTCATTAATAAATACCGTGTTCTCAATTTCCCAGCAGTAAATTGTGTTGACTCCATCTCTTATAAGTGCATATATTGAACTCCCTCTGTCATTAGTAAATGCAGTTTACTCCAACTATCATGAGTATATATTGTGAAATCCATATTTCTAGACTAAATGCTGCGGACTCCATATCTCACGAGAAAATGCTTTGGACTCCATCTCTTGACATTGAATATTGTGTATTCCATCTCTCAAGAGTAAACGCTGCTCACTCCTACTCTCATAAGTACATGTCGTGCACTCAATCTCTCACGAGTAAATGCTGTGTACTCCGTATACTGTGGGTATAACCTATTTTGAGTAAATGCTGTGGAGGTCTCCTCTCATAAGTAAATGCTGTAGACCCCATCCCTCATGAGTCAACGCTGTGGACTTCATCTCTCATGAGAAAACACCGTGCACTCCACGTATCTTGAGTAAATGTTGTGTACTCCATCTATCATTAGTAATTTCTGTGGAATCCAAGTGAAAATATTGTCAACTCCAAATCTTGTGACAAAATACTACTTACTCCGTCCCTTATTAGTCTATGCAGTGGACTCAATAGTTCATAAATAAATGCCTTCTTCTCCATATCTCATGAGTAAATACCGTGTCCTCCATCTCCCATGAGTAAATGCAGTGTGCCCAATCTCTCAAGAGTACATTATGTGGAATCCATCTCTCATGAGTATATGCTGTGTTTTCCATCTCTCAAAATTAAATGCTGTGTACCCCATCTCAAATGATTACATTTTGTAAACTGCCTCTTTCGTTCGTAAATTTTGTTCGTGCATCTCTCATTAGTATATGCTCTGGACAACATATCTCATGAGAAAATGCTGTGAAACCCATTTCCCCAGAGTAAATGCTGCGGACGCCATCTCTTATGAGTAAATACTGTAATCTCCATATCTCATAAGTAAATACTGTGTACTTCATCTCTCAAGATTAAACGTTGTGTACACAATCTCTAATGTGTGTCTGGTGTGGACTCCATTTTTGATGAGTAAAGGCAGTGGACTCCAATTCTCATCAGTAACTTCTTTATACTCCATCTGTCATGAGTAGTTGATGTGAAAACCATCTCTAATGAGTAAATATAATAAAACACTCGATATTTTATAAATAAATGTTTTGCACACGGTTTCTCATAAGTATATCTTGTGGACTCTATATCTCAAGAGAAAATGTTGTTGACTGTATCTTTCTAGACTAAATGTTGTGGACTCCATATATCTAGAGTAACTGCTTTGGACTCCATGTTTTGACATTGGATAATGTGTAATCCATCTCTCAAGAGTAAATGCTGTTTTTACTCTTTCTCTCATCAGTACATGTCGAGTGCTCCTTCTCTAATGAGTTAATGATGTGTACTCCGTATGATGTTGGTTTCACCTCTTTTAAGTAAATGCTGTGAAGGCCACTTGTCATGAATAAATGCTGTGGCCTTCATCTCTCATACGAAAACACCGTGAACTCCATGTATTTTGAGTAAATGTTGTGTACTCCATCTATCATAAGTAAATTATGTGGAATCCATGTTAAAATATTGTCAACTCCAAATCTCGAGACAAAATACTAAATACTCCGTCTCTCGTGAGTAAATTCCGAGGACTCCATGTATCATAAGTAAATGCCTTCTACTTTTCCGTCTCTCATGAATAAATGCTGTTTACCCCATCTCTCATGAGAGAAAACTTGTACCCATGCATCTTGAGTAAATTTTTGTACTACATCTATCATCACTAAATTCTGTGGAATCCTTGTGAAAATACTGTCAACTCGAAATCTCGCGACAAAATATTACCTACTCCGTCTCTCACGAGTAAATACCGTGTCCTCCATCTCCCATGAGTAAATGCTGTGTGCCTAATCTCTCAAAAGTAAATTCAGTAGAATCCATCTGTCATGAGTATGTGCTGTGTTTTCCATCTCATAGGAGTAAATACTGTAATCTCCATCTCCATAAGTAAATGCTGTGTACTCCATCTCTCAAGATTAAATGTTGTGTACACAATCTATAATGTGTGATGGTATGGACTACATTACTGATGAGGAAATGCAGTGGATTCCAACTCTCATCAGTAAATTCTGTGTACTCCATCTCTCATGAGTAATTGCTTAAATATTGTGTTAGTCAAAAGTACATTATGTGGAATCCATATCTCATGAGTATATGCTGTATTTTTAATCTCTCAAAAATAAATGATGTTTACCCCATCTCAAATGAGTAAATATTGTAAACTCCATCTGCATTCGTAAATTCTGTTAGTGCATATTTAATTAGTATATGCTGTGGACACCATATCTCATGAGTAAATGTTGTGAAACCCATCTCTCAAGAGTAAAGGTTGTGGACGCCAACTTTTATGAGTAAATATTGTAATCTCCATCTTTCGTGAGTAAATGTTGTGTACTCCATCTGTCAAGATTAAATGTTGTATACACACACTCTAAAGTGTAACTGGTGTGGTCTCCATTTCTGATGAGCAAATGCAATGGACCCCATTTCCCATTAGTACATTCTTTGTACTCCATCTCTCATGAGTAATTGATGTGAAATCCATCACTAATGAGTAAATATCATATACTATATCTTTTATTAGTAAATGTTGTGTACTAGGCCTCTCAAAAGTATATTTTGTGGAATCCATGTTAAAATATTATCAACTCCAAATCTCGAGACAAAATACTACCTACTCCGTCTCTCTTGAGTAAATACTCCATATCTTGAGAGTCAATGCTTTGGACTGCATCAGTCGTTACAAAAAGCTGTGGACTCCATCTCTTGGAAATCAATGCTATGGACTTCATATCTTGTCAGTAAGTGTGGACTCCATCTCTCGTGAGTAAATGCTATCAACACTATCTCTAATGAGTAAATGTTGTGTACTCCATCTATCATGAGTAAATTGTGTGGAATCCATGTTAAAATATTGTCAACTCCAAATCTCGAGACAAAATACTACCTACTCCGTCTCTCTTGAGTAAATACTCCATATCTTGAGAGTCAATGCTTTGGACTGCATCAGTCGTTACAAAAAGCTGTGGACTCCATCTCTTGGAAATCAATGCTATGGACTTCATATCTTGTCAGTAAGTGTGGACTCCATCTCTCGTGAGTAAATGCTATCAACACTATCTCTAATGAGTAAATGTTGTGTACTCCATCTATCATGAGTAAATTGTGTGGAATCCATGTTAAAATATTGTCAACTCCAAATCTCGAGACAAAATACTACCTACTCCGTCTCTCTTGAGTAAATACTCCATATATTGAGAGTCAATGCTTTGGACTGCATCAGTCGTTACAAAATGCTGTGGACTCCATCTCTTGGAAATCAATGCTATGGACTTCATATCTTGTCATTAAGTGTGGACTCCATCTCTCATGAGTAAATGCTGTGTGTACCATCTCTGATGTGTAAATGCCGTAGATTCCATATGTTGTGAGTAAATACTGGCCATTCCATCTCTTTTGAGTAAATGCTGTGGACACCACCTGTCTTGAGTAAACGCAGCAGATTTAATCTCTCCAGAGTAAATGCTGAGAACCCCAATTTTTATTAGTTGCAGTGGATTCTATCATTCGTGAGTAAATACTATAAATAGACCCCATTTCTCATTAGTACATTCTTTGTACTCCATCTCTCATGAGTAATTGATGTGAAATCCACCTCTAATGAGTGAATATCATATACTAGGTCTTTTATTAGTAAATATTGTGTACTTGGTCTCTCAAAAGTATATTTTGTGGACTCTGTCTTGTCTCTCAACGGAAAATGTTGTGGACTCCAAATCTTGGACGTCAATGCTATGGACTCCATATCTTTTTTAGTAAGTGTGGACACCATCTCTTGATAGTCAATACTTTGGACTGCATCAGTCGTAAAAAAGTGCTGTGGATTCCATCTCTTGGAAATCAATGCTATGGACTCCATACCTTTTCAATAAGTGTGGACTCCACATCTAATGAGTAAATGTTGTGTTTACCATATCTCATGTGTAAATACTGTAGACACGATATGTTGTGAATAAATACTGGCCATTCCATCTCCATGTCGTGAATAAATATCATCTCTTATTATTATGACTGAAAAGCTTCTAGTTCTGCAAATACCCCCCAACTTCATTCACTGGATGCATGACTTAGTAACATACCCCAACATGTGGTGGCTGCCAGAAACACCGCACCCAACATCATTACGAATACCGGAGCAACCCAACGGTGTGTTGGTGACATTTTCATCATCCCCTTTAAAGTATCTACTTTAATTGAGCGTAGACAGCACACAATCCATTATATGCGAATCGCATTACATATGTCAATAACAATTACAGTTGCGTTGATGTGAAACTGCAATACTGCGTAGTTGGATTTGAAAAAGAGTACATAATATCAATTGGATTAATAGATATTATACACGAATATACGTACTGATTTCTGGAGTTGACAATTTTCAATACAATCAGATGTATAGAATGTTTGTTAGGCCAAGTATCTTAAATAAAACACATAATATTACAAACTTTCTTATGCACAACGCCATAACAGTCGGCAGGAATTATGGCGAACAAAGGGAACAAAGGGAACTATACATAACAGCTATGAAATCGTCGATAATAAAGATATAAAATTTATAAAACCAGTATTTCGAACAAGAGATTGGCTTCGTCGGCGGTTGACGCCTATCCCATACTACCATATATGCCGTTCCCGGCGGCCTCTGAGAATTAAATGGTGGAGCAACTCCTGGCTTTGGCATGCCTCAATCCTCACCAGTCTCTTCCAATTGCATATGTACGCATCTCCAAGGGAGTTGTATCTTTCTCCAAGGGAGACAACAGATCGGAACCCTAATCCCCCCTCGTATCAGGAACCACCACATCCTGGCGAGAGAGCAGCTTGCCAAGCCGCTGTAGACCTGTGTCTGTGTTTGTTTCGACGCGCCCAACTGGCAGTAGATGTAAATTTGGGATCTATATATGAACCCGACATGTCGCAAGCAGCTGAAAATGTGGGGTTGTGTATTATTAACATGCTATGGTATGATTTACTTCTATATTTATATAGAACGCATTTTATTCAATTACAATTCGTCATTATAATGTTGTGAATATGATGAAGGATATATTGCTATAGACGTTTGTGACGTAAATGCATATAATGAATAACTAATCAATCTTATACTTTGTCATTTGGCATTCATGCATATTTTTCTCAAACAGCGACACACTGTAAACGCCAGAGGGTGACATAGTTTCCTCATCATATGGAATTTGTTTCTTTAATACCTTTGAATGAAAATATATTGTTAGATGTGTATGCATGCATTAATTAAAAACAATTTAATTAAACTAATTAATGTAACAGCCAATAAATTATTGTCATCAAACACATGCATTAATCGCATGATGTTGACGAATTTGTCGGTGATATACGTTCTACCATTTCAGCGAAATTATTCACAATATCATTCCAGATGAGTGGGTCCTAGACCAAGCAAAGTTACTGTTTTATATTGGGCCTTACACGCATATAATGAATAAATAATCGTTCCTATAATTTTTCAATTTGTATTTATGTATTTTTTTCTCAGACGGCGACACAAGGTAAACGTGAAATGGTCATATACTTTTCTTATTATCTGGAATTTGTTTCTTCGATGTCTTTGAATGAATATATTTTTAGGCGATTGTGTGCATTCATTTATTAAACAATACTCTAATACTAACTAACTAATATGTTTAATAGAACTTACTAATATGTTTAGCCAATTAATTGTTGTAATCAAACACATGTACTAATCGCAAGATATTGAGCAATTTGTTGTTTATAAACGTTCTACCATTTTTGCACAATCATTCACAATAGAAGTCATAATGAGTGGGTCCTGGATCAAGCAAATGTACTCTTTGAATGATTATGAGAAATACATTTGGTAATCTTTGATAAGCATGTTGCTAATTTCCCTAACAGGAGAATATAAGTGTATTTACCTGATTTACTATGAAATGAAGGTATAATTTTTCTGCCTGCAGCGTTTAGTGTTGGGTTATTTATTAAGGAAATAGTGTTAAGCTAATTTTGCATATTCATCGGCGTATTGCATTAAACTGTACATACATTTTTACGTAGTTCTGACAGCAATGGGAACCGTGTTCTTGAGTCATGTGATTTTAAAATCAATTGTTTTATAGGAATCTGGGGGTGTTGAGAGAACACGATTTTAAGCAATTCAATAAGTGACTGATGTCGTGATCAAGGAGTTAACATTATCACATAATGCAAATGAACGCAAGTTATTGTATAGAATATTCTTTTATTAGTAAATAAACAAATGGGATATGTATACAAGTTCTTCATGATGTTCTGCAGACCTCGTCTACATCCGTGCAATGTGGTAGAATAGTTTTATTTCAAGAGTCTCATTCGAGCCTCATTCGCCTATGCTGTCGAAAGGTCCAATCCTGGACTGCTCTGCTAAATGCCAGAAATAGTAGTTCAAACAACTCTTCGCCACGTAGAACACGAAATTCTGAAATAATAAATGGAATGTAAGAAATTAAGTGGTATGTAAGATCATGAATATGTTTTTTCAGGTAGTGAAATCTATTGAGGTACTGCTAATTAGGACATGGCACGGCAGATGCAGACTATGTGTCAATGACAACTGATGATGCGGAAAATGAAAACCATTTTAAGGAAGACTAAATGAGATTATTGGTGGAAATTGAAACAGAATACGAAAATTAAAATATATACATATATACATTTACATATGTATATATATATATATATATATATATATATATATATATATATATATATACAAATATATATATATATATATATACATATATATGTATATATGTATACATATATACGTATATACGTATACATATATACGTATATACGTATACATATATACATATATACGTATACATATATACATATATACGTATACATATATACATATATACGTATACATATATACATATATACGTATACATATATACATATATACATATACATATATATATATATATAAATATATATATATATACATATATATATATATATATATAAATATATATATATATATATATATATATATATATATTTATATATATATACATATATACGTATATATACATATATACATTATACATATACATATATACATTATACATATACATTTTTATATATATATATATATATATTTTATATATATATATATATATATATATACATATATTGAGATGTACCAGTATTTCTAAACGACTTGTACTGTCAACGCTGTGAAGCACGCGCATGTTATTTGGAGCAGTGTACTGATTGTCAGACAAAATAATTTCTATTTTATAAAAACAATTATATTTTTAGAAATCAATTCTTTTGCCGTCACAACAATAATCCGTGTAAATGAGATCAGGGAGAAACCAATGCAGGGCAGGAACATCAGTTGAATTGAGAAAGAAATTGGGCTGGGAACTGTTGGTTGTTTTGGGCATATCAACAGAATGTTTTCTTCCTTATTACCGTACACCTACAAGGGTGCACAGTAGGCCTAATTAATTCCGCCGACGTGGAGTTACTTGTCACACAGCTTCTGTCATGTGCTGGGAAGTAGGACATTATTTTTGTCATTTCTTTCATCTACAACAAGAAATTAGCATACATGAGAAACGTATCCATGCAATGCAATAACAATCTTGTTAATTATTGTTTCGCATAAGAACATGTTGATTTTGGAAACAGTAACTAACTTATCAATTAAAATCGTCAATCAATTAAAGGTTCAATCATTGTGAAAGATGATTTCAAAGCATATGCACTCTTTTTCAGACACGCAAAAGAAAAATGTTTATTGCCAATTTAAATGGGGATACGCGGAAACGTCAACACAACCAGCTGTGCCCATCAATCAGGACGGGGGGTAGGGTGACGGGGGCAAATGAAAGGGTTGGATCAATACCCTGAATGGTGAACGCGTATTGAGGCAATGCGACGAGCGTGTGATCTAATATCACTGCTCATTCTAAAACTTAATCCAACAGTAGACCAATTTTAAGATAGTAACATCAACACAACATAATAGTTTCACAGATAATAAGTGTGTCTACTGTAGCCCTTTTAGCATACATGCCCTGAAGGCAAATGTGAAAACGTTAGTTTTTTTCAAGGTTCATACGGTGGGGTCCCAAATCGATTAAAGGTCATAAGATTGTAATCATAATTCAATGTGAATTTTGCTACATATTTGAAAATTTACCATTTTTTAAAATTAATATGTACATATCTAATCACCTTTTACATGATTTATAATATGTATAATGGTGTGTGTTGATACTTTTGCTGATGATACGAATACATTTTTGTGACGGTAGCAATCTATTAGAACTATGAGATATGCTAGAGAATTTGCCAAATTGTGCATATGGCTTGTAAACAAATTATCACTGGACTGATCAAAAACAAATTATATGCTACTACGGAAACGTCCGCCGGATGTTGACATTAATTGTGCATAAATAACGAACGAATAGCCAGGGTACGTGTAACAAATATGTAACAAATATTTGTTGATGACGATCCGAACTGGGAACATTACATTAATATGGTTAAAACAAAAACATTGTCGAAAGTTGCAACGATCATTTACAAAGCAAGTTGTCTAATTAATCTTGATGGAATGTACATACTGTATTGTTCTCTGTTGTTGCCATATATTAACTATTGTAGTGAGATACTTCGTCTATTCCTTGGAGAGAAACGTTTGGATCATACTAGCACCCTCTTCAAGCAATTGTTCATTTATATTTATATGCAAGACATTTGCACATCATATATATACAAATGAATATAATATTAATACAAAGCAAATTATATTTGTTTGTTCCCCTGGCGAAACGTTATTAGTGTTGTTTTAGTACAACATATTAATTTGGCTAGTCAGGACACGTAGGGTCAGAGATTGAATGGAAAAAACACAACATTTAAAGACATTCATTATTTAAGGTTTTGACTATTATTATTACATGTAGTGTTTTCTTTCCCAAGTTAATCTTATGAAATGATGTTTGTTGCATCACTGTTTTACAAATACGTCTATCACTCCGTGTTAGGACATATTGAAGAAAAATTATAGTACTCTCACCACAGCGTCCATTGCACCCAGCAGTAGCAGTTCCGGAATGAGTACCTGGATATGTCGCATCGTCACATCTAAAGTAGGTGCAAAAACGATTATAACACAAACAACACGGGAAACATTCAAACTCAATATAAACAAGTAAATGTAGATTTAAAAAGGCATAATGAATATATATATATACACACATACACACACGCACGCACGCACGCACGCATGCACGCACGCATGCACACACACATACACACACACATATATATATATATATATATATATATATATATATATATATATATATATAATATATATATATATATATATATATATATATATATATATATATATATATATAATATATATATATATATATATATATATATATATATAATATATATATATATATATAATAACACACATACATACATAAACACACACATAAATATATATATATATATATATATATATATATATATATATATATATATTATATATAATATATATATATAATATATATATATATAATATATATATAAATATATATAATATATATATAATATATATATATATATATATAATATATATATACATATAATATAAATATATATATATATATATATATATATATATATATATATAATATATATATATATATATATATATATATATATATATATATATATATATATATATATATATATATATATATATATATATATATATATATATATATATATATATATATATATATATATATATATATATATATATATATATATATATAGTTCATGAATAGAAGCTCGTAATCGGGGTGTACCTTGTATCAACATACGAGATACACCCCTTCATAAAGGTGTCTAAAGGAATGTCTTAATGCACGAGGGATCATACTGTCTTTGACATGTGCCTATTATATCAACCAGCAAGGCAACTGTAAATATGTGTGCAGCACAGTAACATATTATTCCGATGTGGTCATCTTTTTTTTAATGACCATTTGGTTGAAGATTTTGGGGAGTAATCTTTGGCAGCAGGAAAGAGAGAAGAAATGTAGTAGTGCGATTTAGTGGGGTTGGGGGATGTAGAAAGGGGGGACATCTAAATAGACCACAGCACTTTTTAAAGACCCTTGTTCCAGAGTTAGTTGATAAAATACGGGAAACCAGAGACCAGTACGTTCACGCATGATATCCCATGTAATATCTAGGCTATCCGCCAGATGGCGCCACTGAAACAAATCGAAACACGTTGCTATTTTGGGCTGGGTTGGCTGCATTGAAGCGTCAGTCAGCGGCCTGGTTTCGACAACTGCATTACTAAAATAAACCACGCTGCCAAAAATTGCTGAAAAGATGTATCAATATATGGATGCGTAAACCGTTTGTAATGAAAGATCCCGGGTAATAAAATACTTAATGTGTGTATTTCAGAAAGCTTTCGATAAAGTGTCACATCAAAGATTATTACTTAAGCTAAAAGCCCTTGGCATAGGTAATGATGCAATCAACTGAATAGTAAAGTGGCTTACACACAGAAAAGAGAGTAATAGTAGATGGTGAGATTTCAAACTGGAAATCTGTTTTGAATGTTGTACCACAGAGATCAGTATTAGGCCCTATACTGGTTTTAATATATACATAAATGATTTGGAAGATATCATATCTAGCAAAGTACTCAAATTTGCAGATGACACAAAAGTATTCAGAAAGGTTACTAATGTTACAGATAAACACAGTTTACATGATGGTCTAGATAAATTAGTTAAATTATCATAAAAGTGGCAAATATTATTCAATTTTGGAAAGTGTAAATGTATACATATAGGGCATGGAAACATGGACGAAGAATATAAAATGGGGAATGCTATACTAGGTAGAACCACGCAAGAGAGGACATTTAGTGCTCAGATTAAAAAAAAGTATCACAGCAATGTGGGATTGCTGCTTCGAAAGGAAATCAAATTCTAGGGCTAATTAAGAGAACTATCATGTATAAGAAGAAACAGCTAATTGTACCCATGTACAAAGCAATAGTTATACCGCATTTGGAATATTGTATTCATGCATGGAGGCTATATCGTTAAAAGGACATAGACAAGTTAGAAAGAATACAACGAAGTTAAACTAAAATGATTCCAGAATTGAGAGACCTTAGTTACAAAAGTCGCTTATTACAATGTTGTTTGACAGCACTAGAGACCAGGAGACTAAGAGGAGACCAAATATAAGTGTTTAAAATAGTGAATGGTTATGAGGATGTTGGCAGGAATATGTTCTTCAAACTTAAAGAAGGCAGTAGAACCTGAGGACACCAAACAGCATTAGTTAAGGAGCAGTGTAGGTTGGACATGAGAAAATACTCTTTCTCACAAAGGGTGACAAATGAATGGAACAAACTGCCAACTGATTGTGTTAATGCTAGTAGTGTGAATATGTTTTAAAATATAATTGACAGATATTTGATAAGGCTACACATAGATTAGAAAATTGTTGGACTCTCGATAAACCAACGGCTTCCATGTCCATTTGCCATCTGGAACTTATTGTTTGGGATGGCAAACTTGTTAAATCTTATCTTACTTAAACATATTCAATCATAAACATGATTATGTCGTGCAATTGTCATCACAAACATTGAATCAAACTATATATGTCAGACCTTACTTTCTCGGATGTAGTAAAACCATGGCAATTAATTCGCTTAGTTAGTGCAGCAACTGGGACAAAGTGAAATAAAAAAAAAATACTCCCAAGGTATCACAATGCAACTTATATACAATATAAACTTATCTGATACGTAGCTGTAATGGAATTTTAGCGATGTACTTGAAACAATTAACTTGCCCAAAATGCTCAAGTGTATCCTGTTGTGGCAGGAAGTGGGACGTCGGTCCTCAACATTGGTGGGAGGTTGGATTGGTGGGAGATGTTACTCTGAAAACATGTGAGAGGTTACCCCTCCCCAAACAGGTGGCACTTAGATTGTGATACCTCCCATTACCATTCTTACAAGTACGAACGGTAGTGAAATTATTGGTGTTCTCCCTGTCCTGCTAATAAATATAACTTAGATATTTTGCTTACATCGCATATAAAACTACAACATGTCGTCTTTGAAATAACGTCTGGAAACTGATAAGTATTCACGTATTCACTGATGGATACCATTGTATCTGTGTTTAAGTATGAGTATCTCGGCGCGAAGCTTATGGAACGCTGGTGACCGACAAATCCAGCTGACGTGATTGCCTATTAGTTACGAAGCTAGAAACAGGTAGAGCGAACAAACTGCTGAAACTGTCTAATGCGTTACGCAATGATACCTACCATTGTCTGGAGCGACCGAATTAGGAGCGGTCAGATGAATGCACGTGTTTTCCAGACCCACCGTGACACTGTAATTGAACGACCGCCACATTACTAACTTTACTAACACAAATAGCCGCACCTCGTGTTAGCATTAGTTAGTACACATTAACCAAGGTTACAAATAACTTTCAATTTAAATTCTCAAATCAACAATCATCTATGATAAAACATAACAATATAACATAAACAAAATTGTCATGCAGATTATATACTAAGTATTCATTGGAGTATTTAAGTTTCACGGTATGACACAGCCTAGGCATACGCGAACGACATTGAATTCAACGGGCGAGTTTCTTGCGAGACACTGCCACGCCCGTAGTTGAAGGGCCAAGTTGGAAATTCAAACATGTAATCTAAACTACAGTTTTACCGAGTCTACTTCATTAAATGGCAAATATATACACACACACACACACACACGCACACACGCACACACACACACACACACACACACACACACACACACACACACACACACACACACACACACACACACACACACACACACACACATGTGTGTGTGTGTGTGTGTGTGTGTGTGTGTGTGTGTGTGTGTGTGTGTGTGTGTGTGTGTTTGTGTAAATGTGACAAAACTAACTCACCAGTGTGTAGAAATGTAAAGCTTATCCGCGAGAAGGCCAACATGTCTAACGTATCACCGTTTGTACACGTCTCCGGTCCACGACAAACTGCGCTGGTCATTCACTAAACCAGTCCAGCCAGTTAATATGGGAGTGCCTCTGCTATCATAGTGGCCTCTAGTGAGTGAATGAAGGTACTAACCATGCGATATCATAGTGCACACATTAGGGTTACGTTCCCCCACTTTAAAGTTTAGACATCCGATGCTAATATACATATGACAGTGGATTACTTAGGGGTATTTGGCCATATGACCCCTCTGGCTGAAATCTGATTTTTTTCGGGTGTAACCTGTTGCGCCGCCTCATAGAAGTAAGTTAAATTAATGAGTTACTAGACGGGCTATTTGTTTAGGGCCAGGTTACTCACTTTGAACAGTGTTGCTAGGTACATGCAGTACCGGCGTCGTGCTTACAAATATATTGACACTAGCTGTCTCTGTGTTTCTCTCTCCGCCCCCCTCCCCCCCCCCGACGCTTACCTGCTGGATGTATGTACTCAGGCGACAAAATTTTCTTGTACGCAGCTCAGCGCCTCTGGAACATAACAGCTTCGAGATGCAGCTTCAGACTTTTCTTTTAAAAACTGGATATGTTCTCTTTAAATGTGTGTGCATGTTATGCTGGAAATGTATTGATGCCATTTTTGCAATTTACTTTAAACTTATTTAACTTTATCACTATTCTCGTTTGATTTATTTGAATTAGTGATGTAGATTGGTGTATCTGCGCATGCGCGTATGTTGAAGCATGTAAATATCATAACATATCATAATTAGCTGCACCAACGTGTGTGCATGGGGAAAATCAATATAACATAAATTTCCGCTTTTGCGTGTGTAGATGGGGAGGAAAATATGTTATGGCAGGAAGTGGAAATTCATCCATTATTTCCCTTGGTTGACATTCTCTGTTATAACTCAATGCTATTATATACAGTACCTATTATTGTAGCTATAATATATTGATGTTATTAATAAACTGATGTCAACTACCGGCTCGTGGGCAAAGAGAACATCAGAAAATACCGTGGACGCGAAGTAACTTATTTTGTGACATAACTGTTTTGGAATTTGCTAAAGAGAAAGGTTCTATAGGTGTAGATTTTGTATCGTATGCAGCCTTACAGAAAAAGAATGGTATTGTTTGGGTACAAGGTTAGTTTTCACGCACGGAGAAGAATACATGATTGGAGCAACGTATCTACTAACTGTTTAAATGCTAGCACTCTGAATATGTTTAAAACAAAACTCGGAGATATCTCATCAGGGTAGGCTACACAAATACGAAACAATGTTGCTCGAGAAAACTAAATGCTTTGTTGTCCATTTGCCATCTTGAGAGCATTGTTTTTCGTAGCAACCATATTACAGAAGGCAGGCAATTGCATCACCCAAAATGGCATCTAGGAAAATGATGACGAAACATAACATATATCAGCTTGGAAGACATAGCAATAAAGGTTAAAAGGTTAAAGGCATAATAAAGTATGCTGGCTGAAGTCACCTATTGTTCCAGCCCGGACTTGACGCTCACTCAGTTGGTTCCATTCAACTATTATCTTTACAAAATCACAATTCCTGGATTGGTATGTTTGGACTACACGCACTATTAAGTACCACTGCATGGCCGCTTGTGATAGGGACCTTACAAGAGGTGGACCACTGCATGGCCGCTTGTGGTAGGACCTTACAAGAGGTGGACCCTGCATGGCCGCTTGTGATAGGGACCTTACAAGAGGTGGACCACTGCATGGCCGCTTGTGCTAGGGACCTTACAAGAGGTGGACCACTGCACGCCATTCGTCCTCTCCTGTTGTGTCGCCATATGCGTCTCCAAAAACACATCGTTGTGATTCTCGAGATGTGGGACATCATGGCTGTAGCTTCTCATTGTGATGCTCTGCTTTTCACAGAGAATTACCGTCTTTACTATAGGCTGCAGCTTAAAGCGGTTGTCTCTCACACTGGTTTGCAAGTCTAACAATAGCTGTTGTAATTCACTATAATTTGTGTTTAAGGCACAATGGGGGAGTCAAATAAGATTTACTGGGAACAAACGGCAGTACTGGTCGCAACCTTCGAGGGATATCGAGAGTCCAACATTTGTATACATTCAGTGCGGTATTATTCTTATCTGGAATTTACATCAGGTGGATGACACATCAGTTAGATGATACATCAGGTGGATGACACATAAGGGGTTTGTAAAGGGCAAGGAGAAGAACCTAGAATATTAAATGACACTCTTCGATTAAAATTCAAACGTATGTGGTGAAGCGTCTGAGGTGTACTGAGTTCTACCGTTGGTCGCCATAACGTATGGGATTTAGAACACGGAACAAACCGTATACGCGTGCAACAGTTCATTCATCCATGTCCAAATTCATCTATCCGAGTGGTGGCAGAAATGTATAAAGCTAAGCTACAAAACTAAGCTATGTGTGATCATTAACTCTGAATCAAGATACTGACATTTCACAAAGCACTGACAGGATACAATACTAGCAAAACCATGGCAACTGTCGTTACAGTTGGTGTCCTTGTACGAAGCAACCGTTATTAGGATTGGCTCGTAGTGAATGTGAAGTCCCGACTGTTCGTGTTTATTTTTCTTTCGAAGTACAATGTCTGATCATCCTTTTGATATCTTTGTAATTCAAATAATTGTAATGGGATATAATTAAATAAAAAATATATGTATCTTCTTTCTTGCCCCTCGTTGGAACAATTGTTTCGGACGCCCCTGACTGATCACTAATACGTAAAATGACACGTATGTTGTCTATGAAACGCTGAGTGTTACATATAGCAAATTCTTCGTTTGGCTCCTGACTGATACTGTTGATATGATACTTGTAGACGTCTTTGAATAGGCGACTGGACATTTTGAATGGCTCGGGATCAAACGATTATTTTTTCTTTGAAGTAGGTGAAAGGATTTAGTTATTGTGTATTGTGTGTGGTTGCTCAACAAAATAACTCAAAGGTTAATAAACTATACTGCAAGGACACATTCGAAACGTGTACAAGCCACTCAACAAAGGCGGGTCCTTGAAACTTGTATTGATAACAATGGGGTGTTACATGCTGAGCAACAGCTTGGAGTATTAGACACCTCAGGGCATTGAATGAATGGAACAAATTGTCTACGGATTGTATAAGTGCTAGCAGCGTGAATATGTTTAAAAACAAGCTTAACCCATATCTCACGAGGGCGTGTTACACGTAGATGAACATTGTTGGACTCTCGATAAATCACTCTCTTCCTTGTTGACTTGCCATGTGGGCCTTTGACTTCGATAGCAAATCTTGTTAAGTCTTGTTAAACATCTAGATAACCCTAAACATATTTTACAAGATTTAACCAGATTTTCAACTATATACTGCTGCTGAGAGTTCATCCTGAACTAAAGCACCCTATCCACTTAGGTAAAATCCGTCTGTCATGTACATATCAGTCCTCCCAACGAAACTTCCCCACAAATCCAACTTCCGCTTCCCTACACAGCTTCTGTACTAGCATGTTAATTACCATCCCCGGCAGTTTCGATATATCAGACCCCTCATTCGTATTAATGATAGAATCCCTGAGAGAATTACCTACTGAACACTCTTCTGGATTAGTATTACGAGTTATTGCCTGTATGGTAGTTGTATCCTCCCTCTCTGCGTTATTTCTTCCTACGTGTGGTAAAACATATCCACCCTTTCACGAACCTGTAATGTTTTCTACCCCCTCAAGGCAAGGCAAGCATACCACCACATCATCTCCCTTGTTTAAGTCTCTTTCGGGTTTCCTAACTATCGATTCCCGCATAAACATTCTCACTCTCTCCCTCATCACCTCTATCATTACCTCAGAATAGCTCTTCCGTTCCGTTCCACTGCATCCTTGTCATCTGGCAGACTGTTATCAATCTCCCTCTCACCCACCAACGTGTCACGTTTCCCTTCCTTCTCCTGGCTAACTTGAGCTCCCGTCGCCTTCCTTCCTGACACCTTCCTCCCATCTCCCTCACTCCCATCACCCTCACTCTCGTCTCCTGTCTACGTCGCTCCTGTCTCCTTCTCTCCAGTTGTCTTACCTTCCATTTCTTTCCTTCCAGTCCCCATACGTTCTGTCTCTCTTCGACCTGTCACTCTACCTCCTCTAAGCCTCCTCCCGGGCTGAGGTGATATCTCCGTAGCATCTCTCTCATCGTCTCCCTCCCCCACCTTATCATCTGCTGCCCCAACTGGAACCACTGGCACAACCCGCTGTCACGATTTTTACTAGTATGAACGATGACATTCTTTAGTCCAGGGGTAATAAAGAAAAACAGCGGGTGAGCTGATGTGACTTACTTTACTTTCGTGTTCAGATTATGTATATAATAACCAATACCATGGCAAATATGTATCATTGATATGAGACTAGAACACACATTTATATATATATATATATATATATATATATATATATATATATATATATATATATTATAAATATATATATATATAATATATATATATATATATATATATATATATATATATATATATATATATATATATATATATATATATATATATATATATATATATATATATATATATATATATATATATATATATATATATATATATATTTATTTATTACGTAAATTGTACAACAAGATAGTTTTGTGTTCAAAACATCAACAGTTATACAGTATAAAAAGTATACCACTTAGTATATTAATGATCCCTGACATCATGACATAATGACAATGTTCAGTTAAAATCGAGACTTGTTATAATTAATAATATAAGTTAAAATGACAATTTTCAGTCTTGCCAGAAATATAGTTCAACGATTTTAAAAGTTCTATCCTTGGATGTGGGTTAAACTAAAAGCTAACTTCGTCTCCTTCCCTGGGTCGTCACAGGGATAATTCTAAAACTTTGCACACATAACACTTGACGATCGTTGGGTAAACGGATTTTATTCACGGACGAAAGTAGTATACGGAGGTTTCTCATACCCCCCTTATCGGAGCAATCTAGAGATCAAAGGAAGATCAAAGGAAATGCCTCTAATATCGCCCAGCCGTTGAAGAGTGCGCGCAGCGAATGTAGAGCGCCCCCTGGCGAGCGTAGTTGATCGGAGTGCATGCTGGGTAAGGTAAGCGCCCCCTAGGGACGGGAGGAGGAACGAATATTGAATATTGAATAATGAATATTGAAAAGTGAAAATTGAAAAACACGTAAAGGAACGAATATTGACCAGTAGTCATCGATGGTGGACATAGGAAAAAAGAAAATACACGTAAAGCACCCACCCACCCACCCACCCACGTAAACACGTGACCACGTGATCTGAACCTTGACCCGACGGAGTGACCAGTCCGAGTGGTTAGCTAATGTCGACTGGACATCCGAACGACTGGAGTTAAGTGTAAGCCGAGGTGTTTATCCAGCTGTGAGCCGTAGCGCTAGATCAAAGGACGCTAATCGGTACAATGTAGCAAGGGAGCCGAGCTAATCGGTGATAAACAGCAACAATGTGACAGAGACGGCTATTGATGTGTGTTATAGCGGGTTATATGGAGTGAACAAAAGACGTAATAAAAGTAAAACCGATAAACATAAGGGGAATATGTAATGGTTATTAATTAGCCGACATGCATGGCTATAAAATAACCGCTGGACGACGGAAATCGGACCGTTGGTTAAATAAAATGTAGCAGGACGAAAATGGACTATGTGTAAAATAAAATTTAAATAAAATGTAGCAGGACGAAAATGGACTATGTGTAAAATATAATATACCAAC
>BSQZ01000110.1:0-160000 GCA_033239005.1 Lamellibrachia satsuma
ATGATCGCCAAGATATGTGAGTTTGTAAGAACGACTTAGTGCTGGTAATTTGTTGTCGATTTGCACTATCTAACATGACTTTACGATAAAACGCTCGGACTTAATGTTGTGATTTCGGGTATTACGTTAGTAACGTTTAATTGTATTCTATTTGTTTTCCCAACAGATGTCGCTCTGGCTATATGCCATGTGATGTGGACCGAGTGTAGAGGTATTCCAGTGGCCACAACGACAATGGATCAACTTCACGGACAGGCCATCGCCGTGATGTTAAGAGGAAACGAGAGCTTTACTCATTATGTGAGTATACCTATTAGTTTGAATTGTTCTTTATGTTTACTTCGTGGCAAAACAAATACCACCAGACTACTATTACAGGGATCAGCCTACAGTGACATTTCCTACTGGTGACCATGTAAACGTTTTGCACAATTTCTGCATGAAGTACTCGTGCGTTGTGGCAAAAAATTGCCAAAAATCCTTCTACCTATTAAAATAATCTAAAAATCCACAGTTACACGGTCAAAAGGTTTCTACAAGCAAATCTGGCAATGTCCCTGCTCAAATGCACTTATGTCAGATGATATGAATTTTTAAAACTTCCTATATCCAAACTTACTATGCCATACATTCGTCTGTAACACACCAGGAAGTCTAACTGAGGCATGATCCCTACAGTCAATCCCTGCAGTCACCACCACCGTCACCACCATAACTACAACCACCGTCACCGCCATAACTACCACCACCACCACCACCATCACCATCACCGCCACCGCCACCCCCACCACCACCACCACCACCACCACCACCACCACCACAATCACCACAATACCATCATGACGTTGTCTTCTCCGTCAGTGCAAACAGCCGTTCCTGTTGGAACTCTTGACCAGAATACCGGATATTACGTCATGTGAGGGACTCGCGGCTAAAATACTGAAGGGACGCCCATTTTCTCCGCGAACCGACCAATCAGGGGTGGCCTCCACAACGACAGGGACACCTGAGTCGGCTAATATCAACGTAAGTAGGATATTTGTCTGCAGTTACGTTAACAAATGATTAACTACAGTTATACCGAAAATAACTGTCACTGCAGTGAACTCAGCTTCTTAGAATCATTTAGGGCCAGAGCAATTTGATTCTATTAAAGGTCCCTCCTTCATTCGATTTTTTTACTAATGTCATTTCAAAGTTCATTTTGCAAAAATCAAATCTTATTAGTGTCTACTGCAACGTTCGAGGTCGTTTGTGCAAATGTTGTATGTTTTTTTGTGTGAAATCATCAGACGAACTATTCAATTACTTAATGTTTGATGAAACATTAATTGAAGTGAAACTAGAAAAGCTGAAAACTCACGAATGATGCCCTTGGTGAAATTTCGTAAACTTATCATGTAATCTGCAGGAGGATGGAGGTGACGTCCGTGATCGGCATTGATCCGCAAAGTGTAAACCATTTTGAATATCCTGTACTTAACATATCTAACGACTAAAGTAAATTCTTTCGATGAATTGAACAAAATGCAAATTTTTTATTCTAGTAATAGATGCGGATGTTACTTAAGCTATTCACAAACTACATATTTGGACATCGTTGAACCGGATTTGCGATAGGCTAGATCAGTTGAGGATGTAGGGGCATTTTAACACAACGGGAATGTGTGATGATTATGTCCCAGTCAATATGATTGATTCTACTTAATGCTGATTCTGTTGTCCACGATTTCCTCATGCGGAGTTCACAAATTACAATACTGGACACTTTATTGACACCAACATTTTGGTGAGATAATATGACACAGACATTACAAATATATGATTGTTCGAGAAAAATAACACAGTTTTACCGCCACAATGCTTTTCCAAATGGGATACACCACGGTACTAACAGAGGAGCATTGAAAACTAGCTGTAATGATACCAACTCACGTGTCACATATGGATTGTGACGAATGATGTAATGTTGTGCGTTGAATATACAGGATATCGCCAATAAGCCACGTAATACAAAAAAAGGTGTTGAAGACGCATGTTTGTTCCGAGACAAATCCGGTGTAAGTTTCGTTTTACGCACGCGTCAGTGGTTTACTTGAATGTAGCCTGGCACCGAGTTAACGACAATTATCGAATTCTTCCTGAATATGTTTTCAATAGCCCAGGCAGCGACCGGTTTTTACACATGTAGGCCTATGTTTTGACTGGTGATTCATTATCACCACCTTCGGGTGCCGTGCTTGTTACAGTCAGATGTCATCATAATCCTATATTTCCCACGATCACGTGTGTCGTTTAACAGTTCCGTTGTGCTCCTTCCTAGTCAGCCCGCTAGACCATCAGGGATTTTAATTCCTAGCTGCCATCTTGTTAACTAAATCTTTCCCGTTGTCACTGGATGTTCTACTATTTTCTTTCCCATTACGTGACTAAGAAATTCTGCTTTTTTTCATGACTCCGCACAGGATATTCCTTTTATAGTTAGCTCGCTCTTCTTAGAATGTCTTCATTACCTTTCTTTTCTGACTCTATCGACAATATTCTAAGCATTGCTATCAAAATACACAATAATGTTGCTTCTATGTTCTGTTGTAAATGTTTTGTCACACTCTTGTAGTAATATGGGATCTATATAGCATTGCAAAACATGTTTCCTTACTTTAGATGATAAACTAGTAACTCACAACTGGTAAAACATACGAGTTGGTTCACATTCTATTGCGATTTCAGGGCCTGCGGAAGCTGCTGACGGAGTCGTACCACTACAGCCATCTGGTTACAAACATTAAAATCACGGAGACTGCCTATGTGTGCCGCCTGACCAGACCCTGCAATGAAACAATCACGTGTGGGCATTCGTCCACCACCACCACCACTCAACCTGAAGAAGACATGTACTGCCATCTGATGGCGTACCTGAGAGACACGGAAACGGCTCTGCGATATTTCATCAAGCTGCTATGGGTCACGGTAAGTTAATTCTACCCTTCTCTTTCCCCGTGGTTCCTTGCAGGGTGGCGTCATTTAATCGCTTTCGCCCCATTGATGAGTCGTCGCCATCCATCGCGATCTTCTCCCATTCTCTCCCACTCTCGGCTGCTCGCCTCTACCCTTTCCACATTTCTCCTAACGCGGTCCCTCCGTCTTACTGTTGATCTTCCTCTTCTCCTTCTGCCATCCACTTCTGTTTTCCACGCTCTCTTTGTCAACCTCTCCTCACTCATTCTCTGAGTAGGGCCTGCTCTTGAACGCATACTAAAGTAGATTTATTATCGAACCTGGTTCATTCAACTGTGTTGATAAGTTTATTAAATTACGAAAACATAGGCTATATATTTTTTATTGATGTGAATCGCATGACGTTATTTTGACGAGACCAGGCAATACAGTGCTTAAGTATTAAATGGTTGTTAAAATGGTTGATAAAAGTAATTTTTCAAAACTTAAGAAAGAGAGTCGAACTAGAGGGCACGAATTAGCATTAGTAAATGAACAGCGTAGATTTGACATAAGAAAGTATCCATTCTCACAGGTGACAATAAATGAATGGGACAAATTATGTACTGGTTGTATAAACAGTGTTTATGTTAGAAACAAAAATGGCTGATATCTGATAACAGCCAATGACGTCCACTAGCCGTTTTTGATTTGCGGGGCAGTCTTGTTAAATCGTATTACTATGTCGACATTTATTCAATATGATTCATCGTGTGTATGCTCTGGTTTCAGGTGACGTCATCAGGAATCGCAGTACCCGACAACCATCACGCCAGTGCGGCTCCATCTTCTAAAGAAAAACCGACTTTTCCGTACGTGCGTTTCTACACCGTGACCGTCCTGTATGACTTGACTAGACACTTTGGTCAAGTCGTTGACCGTCTGGCCGCTGGGCTGAACGTACAACACTAAGCGAGTCCGTGAAAAGTAAAATGATCAAAAGGCAAATATAGGAAATATGCCGTAAAGTGACATCAGAGAAGGTTTTACCAAAATGGCGCTAGAGGGAATTCCTTGTCATCAGTCAGTTTAGAAAAGTTAATTTCGGCATTGAATTGCGTAGCTTGTTTTTCTAGAAGTTATTATTAGCGTTCACGGAGGGATCTGGGCTGGCCGGAAATTCAGGAATTGAATTAATTTACCAAAAATATATTTTGTACATCTTGTACAACTTTTGATTACGTTATTAGTTAATTATGTTGTACTCATTATCTACCTTTTGTCGTTATACTGCCTTTGCTTATGCTAGGCGTACATTGCTTAACATGTGTTGCCAATTGAGTGTTTAGTTTACTTAACACGGATCAGTCGTGCAATGTGCGCTGATCCGCAACTCAACAAAACTCGAGTCGCGTGTTGATTTGGCCGGCGTAGCGGCTGTTGAACAATTCGAACATTGAATCGCAACAACAAAATTCTTATGCAATGTTCGCTGACACAATCGCACAAACGCAACAAACGTTTATGATTAGATGACTTTATAATTTTTGTGTGCTATGTTGAACTGCTATGTTTTTACACGGTTTATTATTTTGACTTTGAAACTTATTCTATACGTAACATATTGTATGCATATCTGATTCTATAGAGCGTTGACCGTTTGCAACAATGTGGCAGTTCAGAAACCTTTACTCTTTCATAACATTTACCGATGTTGTCAATATAGAATGGTTGTATAGAAAGATATTTATCAGTGTTATTTTTAACATCTGTATTATACATATTTACTATATCAAAACATATATTTGAGAAGCCATTAAGCAAGATTTATTTGTGATATTCATACATGTTAATTTATTTACATGTTTATTTACTACGCACTAATTTACAGATTATTTTATTTACCAGCTTTTGCTATCATACATGTTGTGTGTTGTATTTCCTATCATTGTTGGCATTAATCAAGATTTACTGGTGATATTCCTACATACTAATTTAATTGCATGTTTATTGATTACGCATGTGATATGTTACCGGTTGTGAACTTGAATATTTTGTATTACTGTGTAATATTATTTACATAAATTTTGAATGTTGTCACCTGGATATTTGTTCTTACACAATAAATACTCTATTTACAACGAAGACTGTGATGTGCTATAACTGAGGAATACATGTATGGAATTACGGGTCGTTTCAACACGCTGTTATTTGTTAACCAAACGTGTGACAGTAGCTGTAAGACGTTTAGACCAGTATCTAGGCCATTTAAAAGTTACGCCTTGGTCATAAATATCTAGGCAAGCAAACGTTATGCCTTGGTCATACATATCTAGGCAAACAAAAGTTACGCCTTGGTCATACATATCTGGACAAGCAAAAGAAAATTGGGATTTAAACAATTCCAATATGGTTAGTTTTTAGTTTCATTGGATTCTTTTCCTGTCTCGGTTTGATAGCACGACCAATATTATTTACCATGTTCACGATAAACCCTACTCCAGCACGGAGTGTACTCGTACTGCACATGCAACGACATTTTATGAGATATGACTAACTATTAGACCATAGAAATACCCTGTCACATTTCTGCGAATTCCTCTTATATGAACTATTTTCTCGGACATGGTGATGTAAATGTTAGAGTGTATATAGACGGATGGCATCAACAAGTTATGCAATTGTATCTAAGTGTTGTGTGGGAGCCCACATTGGAAGTTTATTGTTAGGCGTGGGGCATGAACAGGTGATGCAATAATTGTACCCATGATGTTTTAGCTTTTGGCGTGGAACATTATAGTAAAAGGGCTATTAAAGTAATGGGACCGTGCGTAGATGTTTATTAATTTTGATTGGTTGACGCCGACCTTGGGATGTGGTGGGAAATTTACCAAGCGATGGGTATAAGACGCTAAGAAACGTGTATTCAGGAGAGGGGTCAGAACATACAAATGCGGCATTAGAGTTCCAACGATGATGTCCGGCAAGGCCCGGTATAATGAGTACGCGGTTAATCGCGAACTCGCAACCCCTCTACAACTTGGCTCGCACTGACAAAGGCGAGTGAAAAGCCACACAACACAATGCTACGCAAGTAATTACTGCGCATTGTTTGACATATGCATTGACCGACGGCATCGGCCGCATCTCGTTTTCTGCTGCCTACTGACTGCATGCCACAGTTCAGCTGCCTTCCCCGCGCGCGCGCGACACCAGTGCGTCCGCATGAGCCGTCGTCATATTGATTGACAGCCGGCGTACTGTGCGTCCAGCCGACCGATCACACCTTCCCCGCGTGCGACATCAGAGCGTCCGCGTCAGCCGCACAAACATAAATAGAACACCCGTTAGTATGGTGGGGGTGGAGGGGTGAGTAATGATGCTACTCTATGGTCAGCCGTCGTCACGAAACGTCGCCGTCTCCACGACCTATTGACATTCGGCCTACTGATCGTCCAGCCGACAACGAGCTCGGCAACACTGCGGTCATGAGACAATGCGACCGACGGCCGCATCAGTTATCGGCCTACTAAACCCAGCAGATTGACGCGCAGGGTGTCGTTGACTTTGTGCGTCATAGGGCACGTTTCTGTGTCTATTTTTGTTTTCGGAACATTGTATTATAAGTGTGCAATACGACTTTCTGTTTGTGACGAATTTATTAACACTGATGTCTGTGTTACGGTCTTGAAGGGAAATAGCCTCAACGGTGAACATAAAAGTAAACTTGTTTTTTTTTTGTTTGTTTTGAAGGTATTGCCAACCTGTTCTAGAGTTGGTTTCTTTATTTCAGTTGTACCATTTCAGATATGTTTTGATTCATTATAAACATATTTATGCTTAATACTTAGTGTTGTCTCTCAGTTGTGGAAATTTAACACAATCTTATGTTGAGCTTAATTTACGGCCCGCCCCTAGTTTTTGAGCCACTTTGCGCGGACCTCCACCGAAATCTGTGACAAACCCCTAGAGGACAGGTTTTTCGAGTTGCGACTGAACGCAGTACCAATATTTGGCCTGTTGCAACCAAACTATTTCTTTCTTAATTACAAATCAGGCAATTCGATCCGATACACAGAAGAGACACCGGAGATGGAAACGAAAAGGAATCCTTTTGTATTCATGTTGCCATTATTAGCGTCACCGTCTCCGTCACCATCAAAATCACCGTCACAATCACAATCACCGCCACAGTCACCGCCACAATCACCGTCACCGTCACAATCAACTTCACAGACACAGTCACCGCCACAATCACCGTCACAGCCACCGTCACAATCGCCGTCACAATCACCGTCACAATCAACATCACAATCACCGTCACAATCACCGTCACAATCATCGTCACAATCATCGTCACAGTCACCGCCACAATCACCGTCACCGTCACAATCAACTTCTCAATCACAGACACAGTCACCGCCACAATCACCGTCACAGCCACCGTCACAATCGCCGTCACAACCACCGTCACAATCACTGCCACCGCCACCGCAACAATTATAAATTGTATTTCCGGTAAATGGATGTTTACAATCTTTAGTATTACATAGTTGCCAATTCAGACCTTGCACGGAATTATGAATGACACCAGTGCTTTATATATTGGAATGTAGTTTAACCTATTTTCAACAATGGGACTTCCAATGATATCATTTTAATAATGTGCATTCTTTTAAGAGAGACACTTCATACAACAGCAATTTAATGCACAGTATTGCATACACAGCACACACATTACACAGTACATATCACTACTACATAGTACATAGAGAATACAGATGTTACAAGTGCATATTTGTGGTATGTATGTAGCCTTTTGCATAGATCTAATGGCTTCATAAGTTCACTTGGCTGGAAGTAGCCAGCCCCAAATGTTTACTTTAGACATATTTGCAGAGGAAATCAAACAATGATCAACCATCAACGTATCACCCTTTGACCCTACTAATGAACATTCTATTGTTTTCCCTCCAAATCTTGCCTGCCTGAATGACCTGCTCACTGACAACTGCCCACTGCCCAGTGCCCACCCCAGTTGGTAGTTGGTATTTTTCAATTGTGTTAATTTCTCCAGTACTGATTCATTGTGTCAACTAGTGTCTACTGTTTAGTGCCTACAATTTCCCCAGTACTGATTCATTGTGTGAACTAATGTCTACTGTTTAGTGCCTACAATTTCCCAAGTACTGATTCATTGTGTGAACTAGTGTCTACTGTTTAGTGTCTAAAATTTCCCCAGTACTGATTCATTCACACTTGTGTTAATTCACACATGTCTGAACCTGATCTGTCTCCGCCTAGTGACTGCAGGGCTGTTGGAAATGTCACTGGGTGTCAGTGCCAGTGGGTGATATTTAGTTGAAATATCAATTAATACCAAATTAACTGCCCTTACTGGTAACATTAATTAATTAAATTAAGTTAACTTAGTTGAGCTAATTCAATTAACAACTTAAATTAGTGTTATGGCTTGCAATAGGATTAAGCTGTGGTTAGATGAACAAATCTCCTACCTTAACCATAAACCAATAATCCAAAACCATATATAAAATATGTTATGATGCTTAATAGTAATGACAATAAAAAGTTGATTATTTTTCTTCAGGATATTCGTCCGTTTGAAGCAGTTGGTGGTTCTGGATTTCTAGAACTCGTCCAGCACACTATGGACAGTAGACAGCAGACAAGTACACTTTACACAATGTTCATATATTATGTTTTTTTATGTTATTTAATAAAACAATGCGTGAGTATTACAGTTTATTTGTGTTTCGTTGTTATGATAAGATAATTGGTTTATCATTTTAAAAAAAATTAACGGGCCGCGGGCTTGCGGGCCGCAGGCTAACCCGTCTTTGGCCCGCGGGTATGGGCCGGGCCTGGGCCTCAAACGTGCGGGCCGGACCGGGCCTGGGCCAAACATTAACAGTTTGAGTCGATCCTGGAGAATTGAAGAATTTTTGCGGGCCTGGGCCCGGCCTGGACTCTAACTGCTAATTGCGGGCCGGGATCGGGCTCAAATTATAGACCCGTGCAGGGCATTACTGCCTAATAAGATCCAGTATGGCATATAAAGTGAAAGTGAAATTCAGTAGAAAAAATAATTGTGTGGAAAAGGGACTATCCATGAAGTACGTCTGGCTTGTTTTGATGTTTTTGAGACCTTCCCTCCCATTGAACTTCACAAGGGATATGCCTTTCCTGTACAAATGACACACCTGGAGAAGTTCTCCGGATGTCTCTGATCTCTGCGCCTGTAGGGCATGTCGCAGGCGGAGAGACGACCTGACCACAAATACGGAAACCATTTGTCCATTCACTCATCATATATCACAAATGAGACTATTCTCTTTCAATTACTACAATATGAATTACTTTATGAATAAGATAGAGAGAGAGAGAGAGAGAGAGAGAGAGAGAGAGAGAGAGAGAGAGAGAGAGAGAGAGAGAGAGATAGATAGATAGATAGAGAGAGAGAGAGAGAGAGAGAGAGAGAGAGAGAGAGAGAGAGAGAGAGCGAGAGAGCGAGAGAGAGAGAGAACGTGAGAGCGAGAGAGAGAGAGAGAGAAAGCGAGAAAGAGAAAGCGAGAGAGAGAGAGAGTGAGAGAGAGAGAGAGAGATAGAGAGAGAGAGAGAGCGAGAGAGAGAGAGAGAGAGAGAGAGAGAGAGAGAGAGAGAGAGAGAGAGAGAGAGAGAGAGAGAGAAAGCGAGAAAGAGAAAGCGAGAGAGAGAGAGAGAGAGAGAGAGAGAGAGAGAGAGAGAGAGAGAGAGAGAGATAGAGAGAGAGAGAGAGAGAGAGAGAGAGAAAGAGAGCGAGAGAGAGAGAGAGAGAGAGAAAGAGAGAGTGAATGAGTAAACAGGTAGCAAAAAAAAATAAGCAAAACAAAAAGAAAGCAGTGCATTCGAAACAGCAAGCTTATAACATGTTTTGGTTGTGGAAGAACAAAGCTGTTTTGCTTTGTAAATATAAACAATCCAACAATAAAAAAGGATGTGAGTGGGTGGGTCGAGGGTCCGCTTAGATAAAAAACTGGAAAGTATATTTTTGTTGAGATAGTTTTTTCCTGATTGACAAATCCCCTGAGTACATCCCTAGTATTATTTCGCATAGTTACACAAATTATTAATAACAAAAACAATTAATTAATTCAACGTTGTTTATAACAAACTGCGATCCCACTTTCTGAGACTGCATATTTCAATGTTGCGTTGCTACCTCCAGCAAGAAGAGCGCTTCCGGGGTAACCTGGATCACAGCGAGGCGTTGAGGGACTGTACTGACCAAAAAGATCCGTCATGCATGGCAGCGCACCTGGCGGAGGAATGTCTACTCGAAGGACTACCCATTGTTAATCCGCCAAAAGGCGCCACATCTGAAGTCAGTGACAAAAGTGTAAACGCCACTGTTATATAATTATGCCATCAGACGTCTAACACTCGGCTTCGCGTCGATGTGTTGGAAACTTTTATTTGCAGCGGTTTATCAATAATAATATCAATAAATTCTTTCTTGTCTTCAGATTCACTATCTGGAAGACGAGTTATGGCCACATGAGTAAAACACATACTGATTTAAATTGGCCATTATGTTTGGGAGTGGTGGGAACGTATTGCTGGAATACACACTCTACTTGCAAGATCGAACCGTGTTTCGTGTATATTGCTCAAAGTCTCTCCAGTGTGGAACTTGCTGGCAGAAGTTGCCAATCACGTCAGCTCAAACGAGACCCCCACGTCCCCTCGTTCGGCGAAATCCTGCAGTACATTCCTACATGCGTAATAATATTTCTGTAGTCCGCAAGCATTCCATAGTCTGGGAACGTTTCGATCTTTGAAAAAGCGACTTGGTTTCCGAGTGAAAGAGAATGAATCTGGAATCACGGCGAACCTTTGCGAACAGAACAAGGAAACGGGTAGCAAAAACCACACTTTACGACACGGATGTAAAACGAGACGGAATATGACGACCAGCAAGACACGGCGTCCACCTTCGATATGCGGTTAAAGAAAAACGGACGGAAAATAAATCACTGCGGTAATGAGTCTAATAATAATGATCCGTGGGCATATACATACAAACCAAGAAGGTATATTGTAAACATTTTCAACCCAAATTAAAGAATTTCGGGCCATGTGTAACAATAAAACGAGTTTGATAGTACACAATTTTGTCCCATATTCAAATAGACTAACATATTTCTAGTATTCTGCCGACGTACAGGAATTTAAAATCCCTAGATACCGAGACTACAGTGGTACAGGTAAAACCCAATATAGAACAGTCAACCACGTATCTATTTGGGACTGGCCTACACCCTTCTGACCTCATTCGGAGAACTATTAGTAACTGTAATATCCCAAAAAACAACAACCTACCTTAGCGTTGACATTCAGTGCTTATCATTCACTGAACTTTACAGTGCAACAGTTGCCAACTATATTTAAAGTGAAAATGTGCAAAACTGTGGCACAGAGTTTCTTCGAATATTCGTCTTAATCATCAAACTTCATTATGCTCAATTAACGATGATTATATTTAGTGTACATCCTTCGAATGAAAAATTACGACTTCATTTCCTGTGATTGTTTTCCTAGCCATAGCTGTGTAGTTTTGCCGTGATTTTTTCCCTGTGAGTTTTTTTCTGCACACCGGTTGTGATGTGTCCAGGCATATCGCCGTTGAACGTGGATATGAATTATGTTTCAATGACAGCGCCTTTGGCGTGGGCACTTAATTATTTCACTATTGATAAAAATTGCGCTTCCGGATTTGTTGCGCGCACTGTTACTGGGGTTTCACTTGAATTCGAGTTTAAGTCTAATGCATCAAATAATATATAAATGGACATTTTTAGTTGCTAATATCATGATACTGTAGTAACGTATCGTTTTAGCGGTACAGAGCTGGACGTTTTTATTTGTTTCTCTTAACAGAATTTTACATGTTTAGTATAAACTACACACAAAAGTTGCACAAACGAGCTAGTATGTTGCAGTGGACACTAGGTAGGTTTGGTTTTTTGCAAACTTAATTTGAAATGAGACTAGCAAAAAATCGAATTGATTAAGAACCGTTAAGCTATTCATGCGCTAAAGATGTGAGCATCAAAGAACCTGATTCATGATGGGCTAAATCAGTTACGCAAATGTTTTTAATAACAGCCTTCGTTCTAATCACAAACACACGAATTACACACAGACACGTAGACAAGCAGTGCAAAAGGGAGTTCAACAGTACTGGTTCGTGGATGGTACGAAAACACGTGACAGGGCTATATAAAGAACACCGGGGACAGTCCCGAATTTTGTGAAAATCCTAAACACGCCTGCGGTGACCACAATTTGCTCGGCCGAGATTTTCCCACATCAGTCTTTTATGATGCCACCGCCCGCACGATGTTACGCAATGCTATACGCATCTACGTCTAAACACGGCCGAATTACCAACGCGTCGCCTGACCAGTTAAGGGAAAGTACAACGATTTTCATTGGTTAATTACTACGAAACCAGCATATTGATAAAATGCACAAATTCTTAGAAATTTTCGTGTTTTAATCTTTATTATACTGTAATATATTTGGGGGAAAGAGAATGTTACAGACCATACGTCATCTGTTGAAAAACACGTCATATTTCGCTTTCAAAGCTAAACATTTATTGGTATGTATTTTATTACAGTAAATTGGTATCTAGATATGTCGTAAAACTAGCATATTTTAAATCATCGCCTATTCGTGTATTTTTAATAGTAAAAGGTGCAAAATTTCGATAGCAAGAATGATTAATCAGCCAATATGTCATAAATACTAATACATTCAGTGTCGCCGTGTCCCATAAAACAGTCCTTCTGTTAACCAATGGAAATCGCTTTATATGGGGGCAAGTTTAGTCACACATTAGTTTACCATGCTGGCGCAACAGATTACGTACAAAAATAAAATAAAACGTTAAGCCGGGGGCGGGGGCTAAATACGACACTGCTACTGTAAAATATTCTGGAGCAGATCGGTGCCAACCATCGCGCCTTTCCCTCCAAATTATGCAGTTTTGAAATATCTGTTGTTACGCGAATTATCGGTTCACGCGAAAGCGCAGATTTCACTGCGCACTGCTGCACCGGAAGGAAAGTGCACACATTTAATATTGTTTTGAACGGAAGCGTTAACTTTGTTAACAAACCAAATTTCACGAACGAACGCCCAAACAGGCAATCGTAAAGGTACATATGGCCGGCTCAACACACTCCATAGAAACCACGCAGCACACAGCGTCTTATTCATCAATAAAGCTAGATAAAAAAGAAACCCGTTAAACGGGGCAATAAGGATTCGAATCAAGAAAGAAATTGGGGCTATATGCTCCCTTATCAGAAATCTTCAGTATTTTTGTAAAGAATATTCTACAGGATTTTTTTTTTGCGAAGACAAAATTATTGTTTACAATTCTATTAAATTTTACATAACTGTATACAAATCATTAGAAAATTTAACTAGACGTAAACTAAGTCTATATAAGATCTGTATAATTAAATTGTTTATATTCCCAATTCCACTATACTATGTATAATTCTATGTTGAATTTTGCTAAGGGCCCTACCCGCCATTCGCTACCGCAGGACTGCGTCCAAACCATTCTCAGCTAGGCGAGCTGAGTTGGCCACGCTGCTTTCATTTTTCGCGCGCCGCTATAACCACTGACCACGTCCGCCGGTCGAGTCATCGATCACATATCCGGCAGCGAGAGTGGTCAGGGACGCGCAGACAATCCAACATTGTGCTGAATCGCTCCAAAAGTGAAACCATTCAAACCGTTGGGCGGCAAACTTTCGTCACTTCAGGTTTATAGCATCTGAAAGTACACTGGGGAAATCCGCCGGCGAAATGTCTTATAAACTAGCGACTCGGAGTCGTCCGGTATGCAAGGCACAAACTCAAGAAGCTGATCATGATCGCCAAGATATGTGAGTTTTGTAAGAACGACTTAGTGCTGGTAATTTGTTGTCGATTTGCACTATCTAACATGACTTTACGATAAAACGCTCGGACTTAATGTTGTGATTTCGGGTATTACGTTAGTAACGTTTAATTGTATTCTATTTGTTTTCCCAACAGATGTCGCTCTGGCTATATGCCATGTGATGTGGACCGAGTGTAGAGGTATTCCAGTGGCCACAACGACAATGGATCAACTTCACGGACAGGCCATCGCCGTGATGTTAAGAGGAAACGAGAGCTTTACTCATTATGTGAGTATACCTATTAGTTTGAATTGTTCTTTATGTTTACTTCGTGGCAAAACAAATACCACCAGACTACTATTACAGGGATCAGCCTACAGTGACATTTCCTACTGGTGACCATGTAAACGTTTTGCACAATTTCTGCATGAAGTACTCGTGCGTTGTGGCAAAAAATTGCCAAAAATCCTTCTACCTATTAAAATAATCTAAAAATCCACAGTTACACGGTCAAAAGGTTTCTACAAGCAAATCTGGCAATGTCCCTGCTCAAATGCACTTATGTCAGATGATATGAATTTTTAAAACTTCCTATATCCAAACTTACTATGCCATACATTCGTCTGTAACACACCAGGAAGTCTAACTGAGGCATGATCCCTACAGTCAATCCCACCTGCAGTCACCACCACCGTCACCACCATAACTACAACCACCGTCACCGCCATAACTACCACCACCACCACCACCACCATCACCATCACCGCCACCGCCACCCCCACCCCACCACCACCACCACCACCACCACCACCACCACCACCACAATCACCACAATACCATCATGACGTTGTCTTCTCCGTCAGTGCAAACAGCCGTTCCTGTTGGAACTCTTGACCAGAATACCGGATATTACGTCATGTGAGGGACTCGCGGCTAAAATACTGAAGGGACGCCCATTTTCTCCGCGAACCGACCAATCAGGGGTGGCCTCCACAACGACAGGGACACCTGAGTCGGCTAATATCAACGTAAGTAGGATATTTGTCTGCAGTTACGTTAACAAATGATTAACTACAGTTATACCGAAAATAACTGTCACTGCAGTGAACTCAGCTTCTTAGAATCATTTAGGGCCAGAGCAATTTGATTCTATTAAAGGTCCCTCCTTCATTCGATTTTTTTACTAATGTCATTTCAAAGTTCATTTTGCAAAAATCAAATCTTATTAGTGTCTACTGCAACGTTCGAGGTCGTTTGTGCAAATGTTGTATGTTTTTTGTGTGAAATCATCAGACGAACTATTCAATTACTTAATGTTTGATGAAACATTAATTGAAGTGAAACTAGAAAAGCTGAAAACTCACGAATGATGCCCTTGGTGAAATTTCGTAAACTTATCATGTAATCTGCAGGAGGATGGAGGTGACGTCCGTGATCGGCATTGATCCGCAAAGTGTAAACCATTTTGAATATCCTGTACTTAACATATCTAACGACTAAAGTAAATTCTTTCGATGAATTTAACAAAATGCAAATGTTTTATTCTAGTAATAGATGCGGATGTTACTTAAACTATTCACAAACTACATATTTGGACATCGTTGAACCGGATTTGCGATAGGCTAGATCAGTTGAGGATGTAGGGGCATTTCAACACAACGGGAATGTGGGATGATTATGTCCCAGTCAATATAATTGATTCTACTTAATGCTGATTCTGTTGTCCACGATTTCCTCATGCGGAGTTCACAAATTACAATACTGGACACTTTATTGACACCAACATTTTGGTGAGATAATATGACACAGACATTACAAATATATGATTGTTCGAGAAAAATAACACAGTTTTACCGCCACAATGCTTTTCCAAATGGGATACATCACGGTACTAACAGAGGAGCATTGAAAACTAGCTGTAATGATACCAACTCACGTGTCACATATGGATTGTGACGAATGATGTAATGTTGTGCGTTGAATATACAGGATATCGCCAATAAGCCACGTAATACAAAAAAAGGTGTTGAAGACGCATGTTTGTTCCGAGACAAATCCGGTGTAAATTTCGTTTTACGCACGCGTCTGTGGTTTACTTGAATGTAGCCCGGCACCGAGTTGATGACAATTATCGAATTCTTCCTGAATATGTTTTCAATAGCCCAGGCAGCGACCGGTTTTTACACATGTAGGCCTATGTTTTGACTGGTGATTCATTATCACCACCTTCGGGTGCCGTGCTTGTTACAGTCAGATGTCATCATAATCCTATATTTCCCACGATCACGTGTGTCGTTTAACAGTTCCGTTGTGCTCCTTCCTAGTCAGCCCGCTAGACCATCAGGGATTTTAATTCCTAGCTGCCATCTTGTTAACTAAATCTTTCCCGTTGTCACTGGATGTTCTACTATTTTCTTTCCCATTACGTGCCTAAGAAATTCTGCTTTTTTTTATGACTCCGCACAGGATATTCCTTTTATCGTTAGCTCGCTCTTCTTAGAATGTCTTCATTACCTTTCTTTTCTGACTCTATCGACAATATTCTAAGCATTGCTATCAAAATACACAATAATGTTGCTTCTATGTTCTGTTGTAAATGTTTTGTCACACTCTTGCAGTAATATGGTATCTATATAGCATTGCAAAACATGTTTCCTTACTTTAGATGATGAACTAGTAACTAACAACTGGTAAAACATACGAGTTGGTTCACATTCTATTGCGATTTCAGGGCCTGCGGAAGCTGCTGACGGAGTCGTACCACTACAGCCATCTGGTTACAAACATTAAAATCAGGAGACTGCCTATGTGTGCCGTCTGACCAGACCCTGCAATGAAACAATCACGTGTGGGCATTCGTCCACCACCACCACCACTCAGCCTGAAGAAGACATGTACTGCCATCTGATGGCGTACCTGAGAGACACGGAAACGGCTCTGCGATATTTCATCAAGCTGCTATGGGTCACGGTAGGTTAATTCTACCCTTCTCTTTCCCCGTGGTTCCTTGCAGGGTGGCGTCATTTAATCGCTTTCACCCCATTGATGAGTCGTCGCCATCCATCGCGATCTTCTCCCATTCTCTCCCACTCTCGGCTGCTCGCCTCTACCCTTTCGACATTTCTCCTAACGCGGTCCCTCCGTCTTAATGTTGGTCTTCCTCTTCTCCTTCTGCCATCCACTTATGTTTTCCACGCTCTCTTTGTCAACCTCTCCTCACTCTTTCTCTGAGTAGGGCCTGCTCTTGAACGCATACTAAAGTAGATTTATTATCGAACCTGGTTCATTCAACTGTGTTGATAAGTTTATTAAATTACGAAAACATAGGCTATATATTTTTATTGATGTGAATCGCATGACGTTATTTTGACGAGACCAGGCAATACAGTGCTTAAGTATTAAATGGTTGTTAAAATGGTTGATAAAAGTAATTTTTCAAAACTTAAGAAAGAGAGTTGAACTAGAGGGCACGAATTAGCATTAGTAAATGAACAGCGTAGATTTGACATAAGAAAGTATCCATTCTCACAGGTGACAATAAATGAATGGGACAAATTATGTACTGGTTGTATAAACAGTGTTTATGTTAGAAACAAAAATGGCTGATATCTGATAACAGCCAATGACGTCCACTAGCCGTTTTTGATTTGCGGGGCAGTCTTGTTAAATCGTATTACTATGTCGACATTTATTCATTATGATTCATCGTGTGTATGCTCTGGTTTCAGGTGACGTCATCAGGAATCGCAGTACCCGACAAACATCACGCCAGTGCGGCTCCATCTTCTAAAGAAAAACCGACTTTTCCGTACGTGCGTTTCTACACCGTGACCGTCCTGTATGACTTGACTAGACACTTTGGTCAAGTCGTTGACCGTCTGGCCGCTGGGCTGAACGTACAACACTAAGCGAGTCCTGAAAAGTAAAATGATCAAAAGGCAAATATAGGGAAATATGCCGTAAAGTGACACCAGAGAAGGTTTTACCAAAATGGCGCTAGAGGGAATTCCTTGTCATCAGTCAGTTTAGAAAAGTTAATTTCGGCATTGAATTGCGTAGCTTGTTTTTCTAGAAGTTATTATTAGCGTTCACGGAGGGATCTGGGCTGGCCCGGAAATTCAGGAATTGAATTAATTTACCAAAAATATATTTTGTACATCTTGTACAACTTTTTGATTAGGTTATTAGTTAATTATGTTGTACTCATTATCTACCTTTTGTCGTTATACTGCCTTTGCTTATGCTAGGCGTACATTGCTTAACATGTGTTGCCAATTGAGTGTTTATTTTACTTAACACGGATCAGTCGTGCAATGTGCGCTGATCCGCAACTCAACAAAACTCGAGTCGCGTGTTGATTTGGCCAGCGTAGCGTCTGTTGAACAATTCGAACATTGAATCGCAACAACAAAATTATTATGCAATGTTCGCTGACACAATCGCACAAACGCAACAAACGTTTATGATTAGATGACTTTATAATTTTTGTGTGCTATGTTGAACTGCTATGTTTTTTACACGGTTTATTATTTTGACTTTGAAACTTATTCTATACGTAACATATTGTATGCATATCTGATTCTATAGAGCGTTGACCGTTTGCAACAATGTGGCAGTTCAGAAACCTTTACTCTTTCATAACATTTACCGATGTTGTCAATATAGAATGGTTGTATAGAAAGATATTTATCAGTGTTATTTTTAACATCTGCATTATACATATTTACTTTATCAAAACATATATTTGAGAAGCCAATAAGCAAGATTTATTTGTGATATTCATACATGTTAATTTATTTACATGTTTATTTACTACGCACTAATTTACAGATTATTTTATTTACCAGCTTTTGCTATCATACATGTTGTTTGTTGTATTTCCTATCATTGTTGGCATTAATCAAGATTTACTGGTGATATTCCTACATACTAATTTAATTGCATGTTTATTGATTACGCATGTGATATGTTACCGGTTGTGAACTTGAATATTTTGTATTACTGTGTAATATTATTTACATAAATTTTGAATGTTGTCACCTGGATATTTGTTCTTACACAATAAATACTTTATTTACAACGAAGACTGTGATGTGCTATAACTGAGGAATACATGTGTGGAATTACAGGTCGTTTCAACACGCTGTTATTTGTTAACCAAACGTGTGACAGTAGCTGTAAGACGTTTAGACCAGTATCTAGGCCATTTAAAAGTTACGCCTTGGTCATAAATATCTAGGCAAGCAAACGTTATGCCTTGGTCATACATATCTAGGCAAACAAAAGTTACGCCTTGGTCATACAAATCTTGGCAAACAAAAGTTACGCCTTGGTCATACATATCTAGGCAAACAAAAGTTACGCCTTGGTCATACATATCTAGGCAAACAAAAGTTACGCCTTGGTCATACATATCTGGACAAGCAAAAGAAAATTGGGATTTAAACAATTCCAATATGGTTAGTTTTTAGTTTCATTGGATTCTTTTCCTGTCTCGGTTTGATAGCACGACAATGTTATTTACCATGTTCACGACAAACCCTACTCCAGCATGGAGTGTACTCGTACTGCACATGCAACGACATTTTATGAGATATGACTAACTATTTGACCATAGAAATACCCTGTCACATTTCTGCGAATTCCTCTTATATGAACTATTTTCTCGGACATGGTGAGGTAAATGTTAGAGTGTATATAGACGGATGGCATCAATAGGTTATGCAATTGTATCTAAGTGTTGTGTGGGAGCCCACATTGGAAGTTTATTTTTAGGCATGGGGCATGAACAGATGATGCAATAATTGTACCCATGATGTTTTAGCTTTTGGCGTGGAACATTATAGTAAAAGGGCTATTAAAGTAATGGGACCGTGCGTAGATGTTTATTAATTTTGATTGGTTGACGCCGACCTTGGGATGTGGTGGGAAATTTACCAAGCGATGGGTATAAGACGCTAAGAAACGTGTATTCAGGAGAGGGGTCAGAACATACAAATGCGGCATTAGAGTTCCAACGATGATGTCCGGCAAGGCCCGGTATAATGAGTACGCGGTTAATCGCGAACTCGCAACCCCTCTACAACTTGGCTCGCACTGACAAAGGCGAGTGAAAAGCCACACAACACAATGCTACGCAAGTAACTACTGCGCATTGTTTGACATATGCATTGACCGACGGCATCGGCCGCATCTCGTTTTCTGCTGCCTACTGACTGCATGCCACAGTTCAGCTGCCTTCCCCGCGCGCGAGCGCGCGCGACACCAGTGCGTCCGCATGAGCCGTCGTCATATTGATTGACAGCCGGCGTACTGTGCGTCCAGCCGACCGATCAGCTGTCTTCCCCGCGTGCGACATCAGAGCGTCCGCGTCAGCCGCACAAACATAAATAGAACACCCGTTAGTATGGTGGGGGGGGGGGTGGAGGGGTGAGTAATGATGCTACTCTATGGTCAGCCGTCTTCACGAAACGTCGTCGTCTCCACGACCTATTGACATTCGGCCTACTGATCGTCCAGCCGACAACGAGCTCGGCAACACTGCGGTCATGAGACGGCCACATCAGTTATCGGCCTACTAAACCCAGCAGATTGACGCGCAGGGTGTCGTTGACTTTGTGCGTCATAGGGCACGTTTCTGTGTCTATTTTTGTTTTCGGAACATTGTATTATAAGTGTGCAATACGCCTTTCTGTTTGTGACGAATTTATTAACACTGATGTCTGTGTTACGGTCTTGAAGGGAAATAGCCTCAACGGTGAACATAAAAGTAAACTTTTTTTTTTTTTGGTTTTGAAGGTATTGCCAACCTGTTCTAGAGTTGGTTTCTTTATTTCAGTTGTACCATTTCAGATATGTTTTGATTCATTATAAACATATTTATGCTTATTACTTAGTGTTGTCTCTCAGTTGTGGAAATTTAACACAATCTTATGTTGAGCTTAATTTACGGCCCGCCCCTAGTTTTTGAGCCACTTTGCGCGGACCTCCACCGAAATCTGTGACAAATCCCCAGAGGACAGGTTTTTCGAGTTGCGACTGAAGGCAGTACCAGTATTTGGCCTGTTGCAACCAAACAATTTCTTTCTTAATTACAAATCAGGCAATTCGATCCGATACACAGAAGAGAAACCGGAGATGGAAACGAAAAGGAATCCTTCTGTATTCATGTTGCCATTATTAGCGCCACAGTCACCGTCACCGTCACAATCACCGTCACAATCACAATCACCGCCACAGTCACCGCCACAATCACCGTCACCGTCACAATCAACTTCACAGACACAGTCACCGCCACAATAACCGTCACAGCCACCGTCACAATCGCCGTCACAATCACCGTCACAATCACCGTCACAATCATCGTTACAGTCACCGCCACAATCACCGTCACCGTCACAATCAACTTCACAATCACAGACACAGTCACCGCCACAATCACCGTCACAGCCACCGTCACAATCGCCGTCACAACCACCGTCACAATCACTGCCACCGCCACCGTCACAATTATAAATTGTATTTCCGGTAAATGGATGTTTACAATCTTTAGTATTACATAGTTGCCAATTCAGACCTTGCATGGAATTATGAATGACACCAGTACTTTATATATTGGAATGTAGTTTAACCTGTTTTCAACAATGGGACTTCCAATGATATAATTTTAATAATGTGCATTCTTTTAAGAGAGACACTTCATATAATAGCAATTTAATGCATAGTATTGCATACACAGCACACACATTACACAGTACATATCACTACTACATCGTACATAGAGAATACAGATGTTACAAGTGCATATTTGTGGTATGCATGTAGCCTTTTGCATAGATCTAATGGCTTCATAAGTTCACTTGGCTGGAAGTAGCCAGCCCCAAATTTTTACTTTATACATATTTGCAGAGGCAATCAAGCCATGATCAACCATCAACTTATCACCCTTTGACCCTACTAATGAACATTCTATTGTTTTCCTCCAAATCTTGCCTGCCTGAATGACCTGCTCACTGACAACTGCCCACTGCCCAGTGCCCACCCCAGTTGGTAGTTGGTATTTTTCAATTGTGTTAATTTCCCCAGTACTGATTCATTGTGTGAACTAGTGTCTACTGTTTAGTGTCTACAATTTCCCCAGTACTGATTCATTGTGTGAACTAGTGTCTACTGTTTAGCGCCTACAATTTCCCCAGTACTGATTCATTGTGTGAACTAGTGTCTACTGTTTAGTGTCTACAATTTCCCCAGTACTGATTCATTCACACTTGTACTAGTTCACACATGTCTGAACCTGATCTGTCTCCGCCTAGTGACTGCAGGACTGTTGGAAATGTCACTGGGTGTCAGTGCCAGTGGGTGACATTTAGTTGAAATATCAATTAATACCAAATTAACTGCCCTTACTGGTAACATTAATTAATTAAATTAAGTTAACTTAGTTGAGCTAATTCAATTAACAACTTAAATTAGTGTTATGGCTTGCAATAGGATTAAGCTGGGGTTAGATGAACAAATCTCCTACCTTAACCATAAACCAATAAATCAAAACCATATATAAAATATGTTATGATGCTTAATAGTAATGACAATAAAAAGTTGATTATTTTACTTCAGGATATTCGTCCGTTTGAAGCAGTTGGTGGTTCTGGATTTCTAGAACTCGTCCAGCACACTATGGACAGTAGACAGCAGACAAGTACACTTTACACAATGTTCATATATTATGTTTTTTATGTTATTTAATAAAACAATGCGTGAGTATTACAGTTTATTTGTGTTTCGTTGTTATGATAAGATAATTGGTTTATCATTTAAAAAAAATTAACGGGCCGCGGGCTTGCGGGCCGCAGGCTAACCCGTCTTTGGCCCGCCGGTATGGGCCGGGCCTGGGCCTCAAACGTGCGGGCCGGACCGGGCCTGGGCCAAACATTAACAGTTTGAGTCGATCCTGGAGAATTGAAGAATTTTTGCGGGCCTGGGCCCGGCCTTGACTCTAACTGCTAATTGCGGGCCGGGATCGGGCTCAAATTATAGACCCGTGCAGGGCATTACTGCCTAATAAGATCCAGTATGGCATATAAAGTGAAAGTTAAATTCAGTAGAAAAAATAATTGTGTGGAAAAGGGACTATCCATGAAGTACGTCTGGCTTGTTTTGATGTTTTTGAGACCTTCCCTCCCATTGTTACGCTTCTGCTTGAACTTCACAAGGGATGTGCCTTTCCTGTACAAATGACACACCTGGAGAAGTTCTCCGGATGTCTCTGATCTCTGCGCCTGTAGGGCATGTCGCAGGCGGAGAGACGACCTGACCACAAATACGGAAACCATTTGTCCATTCACTCATCATATATCACAAATGAGACTATTCTCTTTCAATTACTACAATATGAATTACTTTATGAATAAGATAGAGAGAGAGAGCGAGAGAGAGAGAGAGAGAGAGAGAGAGAGAGAGAGAGAGAGAGAGAGAGAGAGAGAGAGAGAGAGAGAGAGAGAGAGAGAGAGAGAGAGAGAGAGAGAGAGAGAGAGAGAGAGAGAGAGAGAGAGAGAGAGAGAGAGAGAGAGAGAGAGAGAGAGAGAGAGAGAGAGAGAGAGAGAGAGAGAGAGAGAGAGAGAGAGAGAGAGAGAGAGAGAGAGAGAGAGAGAGCGAGAGAGAGAGAGAGAGAGAGAGAGAGAGAGCGAGAGAGCGAGAGAGAGAGAGAGAGAGAGAGAGAGAGAGAGAGAGAGAGAGAGAGAGAGAGAGAGAGAGAGAGAGAGAGAGAGAGAGAGAGAGAGAGAGAGAGAGAGAGAGAGAGAGAGAGAGAGAGAGAGAGAGAGAGAGAGAGAGAGAGAGAGAGAGAGAGAGAGAGAGAGAGAGAGAGAGAGAGAGAGAGAGAGAGAGAGAGAGAGAGAGAGAGAGAGAGAGAGAGAGAGAGAGAGAGAGAGAGAGAGAGAGAGAGAGAGAGAGAGAGAGAGAGAGAGAGAGAGAGAGAGAGAGAGCGAGAGAGAGAGAGAGAGAGAGAGAGAGAGAGAGAGAGAGAGAGAGAGAGAGAGAGAGAGAGAGAGAGAGAGAGAGAGAGAGAGAGAGAGAGAGAAAGAGAAAGAGAGAGAGAGAGAGAGAGAGAGAGAGAGAGAGAGAGAGAGAGAGAGAGAGAGAGAGAGAGAGAGAGAGAGAGAGAGAGAGAGAGAGAGAGAGAGAGAGAGAGAGAAAGAGAGCGAGAGAGAGAGAGAGAGAACGAGAGAGTGAATGAGTAAACAGGTAGCAAAAAAAAGCAATACAAAAAGAAAGCAGTGCATTCGAAACAGCTTATAACATGTTTTGGTTGTGGAAGAACAACGCTGTTTTGCTTTGTAAATATAAACAATCCAATAATAAAAAAGGATGTGAGTGGGTGGGTCGAGGGTCCGCTTAGATAAAAAACTGGAAAGTATATTTTTGTTGAGATAGTTTTTTCCTGATTGACAAATCCCCTGAGTACATCCCTAGTATTATTTCGCATAGTTACACAAATTATTAATAACAAAAACAATTAATTAATTCAACGTTCTTTATAACAAACTGCGATCCCACTTTCTGAGACTGCATATTTCAATGTTGCGTTGCTACCTCCAGCAAGAAGAGCGCTTCCGGGGTAACCTGGATCACAGCGAGGCGTTGAGGGACTGTACTGACCAAAAAGATCCGTCATGCATGGCAGCGCACCTGGCGGAGGAATGTCTACTCGAAGGACTACTCATTGTTAATCCGCCAAAAGGCGCCACATCTGAAGTCAATGACAAAAGTGTAAACGCCATGTTTAGTGTTCACTGTTATATAATTATGCCATGAGACGTCTAACACTCGGCTTCGCGTCGATGTGTTGGAAACTTTTATTTGCAGCGGTTTATCAATAATAATATCAATAAATTCTTTCTTGTCTTCAGATTCACTATCTGGAAGACGAGTTATGGCCACATGAGTAAAACACATACTGTTTTCAGTGTGGCCCCGATTTAAATTGGCCATTATGTTTGGGAGTGGTGGGAACGTATTGCTGGAATACACACTCTACTTGCAAGATCGAACCGTGTTTCGTGTATATTGCTCAAAATCTCTCCAGTGTGGAAGTTGCTGGCAGAAGTTGCCAATCACGTCAGCTCAAACGAGACCCCCACGTCCCATCGTTCGGCGAAATCCTGCAGTACATTCCTACCTGCGTAATAATATTTCTGTAGTCCGCAAGCATTCCATAGTCAGGGAACGTTTCGACCTTTGAAAAAGCGACTTGGTTTCCGAGTGAAAGAGAATGAATCTGGAATCAGGGCGAGCCGTTGCGAACAGAACAAGGAAACGGGTAGAAAAAACCACACTTTACGACACGGATGTAAAACGAGACGGAATATGACGACCAGCAAGACACGGCGTCCACCTTCGATGAGCGGTTAAAGAAAAACGGACGGAAAATAAATCACAGCGGTAATGAGTCTAAAGCGCGTCCGGCCAAACGACAACAGTGAAGGAAAATAATATCAAGCAGATTTTAGCACATGCAGAACAATAAAGGACAGACAAAGCTGAAGTTCATCCCAATAATAATGATCCGTGGGCATATACATACAAACCAAGAAGGTATATTGTAAAAATTGTCAACCCAAATTAAAGAATTTCGGGCCATGTGTAACAATAAAACGAGTTTGATAGTACACAATTTTGTCCCATATTAAAATAGACTAACATATTTCTAGTATTCTGCCGACGTACAGGAATTTAAAATCCCTAGATACCGAGCCTGCAGTGGTACAGGTAAAACCCAATATAGAACAGTCAACCACGTATCTATTTGGGACTGGCCTACACCCTTCTGACCACATTCAGAGAACTATTAGTAACTGTAATATCCCAACAAACAGCAACCTACGCTAGCGTTGACATTCAGTGCTTATCATTCACTGAACTTTACAGTGCAACAGTTGCCAACTATATTTAAAGTGAAAATGTGCAAAACTGTGACACAGTGTTTCTTCGAATCTTAATCATCAAACTTCATCATGCTCAATTAACGATGATTATATTTAGTGTACATCCTTCGAATAAAAAATTACGACTTCATTTCCTGTGATTGTTTTCCTAGCCATAGCTGTGTAGTTTTGCCGTGATTTTTTTCCTTTGAGTTTTTTCTGCACACCGGTTGTGATGTGTCCAGGCATATCGCCGTTGAACGAAGATATGAATTATGTTTCAATGACAGCGCCTTTGGCGTGGGCACTTAATTATTTAACTATTGATAAAAATTGCGCTTCCGGATTTGTTGCGCGCACTGTTACTGGGGTTTCACTTGAATTAGAGTTTAAGTCTAATGCATCAAATAATATATAAATTGACATTTTTAGTTGCTAATATCATGATACTGTAGTAACGTATCGTTTTAGCGGTACAGAGCTGGACGTTTTTATTTGTTTCTCTTAACAGAATTTTACATGTTTAGTATAAACTACACACAAAAGTTGCACAAACGAGCTAGTATGTTGCAGTGGACACCAGGTAGGTTTGGTTTTTGCAAACTTAATTTGAAATGAGACTAGCAAAAAATCGAATTGATTAAGAACCGTTAAGCTATTCATGCGCTAAAGATGTAAGCATCAAAGAACCTGATTCATGATGGGCTAAATCAGTTACGCAAATGTTTTTAATAACAGCCTTCGTTCTAATCACAAACACACGAATTACACACAGACACGTAGACAAGCAGTGCAAAAGGGAGTTCAACAGTACTGGTTCGTGGATGGTACGAAAACACGTGACAGGGCTATATAAAAAACACCGGGGACAGTCCCGAATTTTGGGAAAATCATAAACACGTCTGCGGTGACCACAATTCGCTCGGCCGAAATTTTCCCACATCAGTCTTTTATGATGCCACCGCCCGCACGATATTACGCAATGCTATACGAATCTACGTCTAAACACGGCCGAATTACCAACGCGTCGCCTGACCAGTTAAGGCAAAGTACAACGATTTTCATTGGTTAATTACTACGAAACCAGCATATTGATAAAATGCACAAATTCTTAGAAATTTTCGTGTTTTAATCTTTATTATACTGTAATATATTTGGGGGAAAGAGAATGTTACAGACCATACGTCATCTGTTGAAAAACACGTCATAAACATTTATTGGTATGTATTTTATTACAGTAAATCGGTATCTAGATATGTCGTAAAACTAGCATATTTTAAATCATCGCCTATTCGTGTATTTTTAATAGTAAAAGGTGCAAAATTTCGATAGCAAGAATTAAAGATATTAGGATTAACCAGTCAATATGTCATAAATACTAATACATTCAGTGTCGCCGTGTCCCATAAAACAGTCCTTCTGTTAACCAATGGAAATCGCTTTATATGGGGGCAAGTTTAGTCACACATTAGTTTACCATGCTGGCGCAACAGATTACGTACAAAAAATAAAATAAAACGTTAAGCCGGGGGGCGGGGGGGGGCTAAATACGACACTGCTACTGTAAAATATTCTGGAGCAGATCGGTGCCAACCATCGCGCCTTTCCCTCCAAATTATGCAGTTTTGAAATATCTGTTGTTACGCGAATTATCGGTTGACGCGAAAGCGCAGATTTCACTGCGCACTGCTGCACCGGAAGGAAAGTGCACACATTTAATATTGTTTTGAACGGAAGCGTTAACTTTGTTAACAAACCAAATTTCACGAACGAACGCCCAAACAGGCAATCGTAAAGGTACATATGACCGGCTCAACACACTCCATAGAAACCACGCAGCACACAGCGTCTTATTCATCAATAAAGCTAGATAAAAAAGAAACCCGTTAAACGGGGCAATAAGGATTCGAATCAAGAAAGAAATTGGGGCTATATGCTCCCTTATCAGAAATCTTCAGTATTTTTGTAAAGAATATTCTACAGGATTTTTTTTTGCGAAGACAAAATTATTGTTTACAATTCATATAACTGTATACAAATCATTAGAAAATTTAACTAGACGTAAACTAAGTCTATATAAGATCTGTATAATTAAATTGTTTATATTCCCAATTCCACTATACTATGTATAATTATATGTTGAATTTTGCTAAGGGCTCTACCCGCCATTCGCTACCGCAGGACTGCGTCCAAACCATTCTCAGCTAGGCGAGCTGAGTTGGCCACGCTGCTTTCATTTTTCGCGCGCCGCTATAACCACTGACCACGTCCGCCGGTCGAGTCATCGATCACATATCCGGCAGCGAGAGTGGTCAGGGACGCGCAGACAATCCAACATTGTGCTGAATCGCTCCAAAAGTGAAACCATTCAAACCGTTGGGCGGCAAACTTTCGTCACTTCAGGTTTATAGCATCTGAAAGTACACTGGGGAAATCCGCCGGCGAAATGTCTTATAAACTAGCCACTCGGAGTCGTCCGGTATGCAAGGCACAAACTCAAGAAGCTGATCATGATCGCCAAGATATGTGAGTATTGTAAGAACGACTTAGTGCTGGTAATTTGTTGTCGATTAGGCTGTGGTTTTTCGAAAACAAACGACATCTACGACCGAGCAACCATTATTATGCAGCGTCGCTCGCGTGATCGCTCCTTATGAATTGACATTGTAAACCGATTTGAAACAACCTATCCCTTTGGTTTTGTGCTGTCAAGCTCGGCATTTCAGCGTAATATCATTTTTCTTGTTATATTGCATTGTATTATGCCAATTTGGTGCGGTTTTAGAGCCACCTGTTCAGAGTGTGTCGTGGTACTTACAATTCGTAATAGTGGCGTACCACTTTCTGACTTTATTATCGCAGTCTAGTTTTTAGGTAGTTCAACCTTCAGATACCCTTCACCTGAGTAAATCGTGCGTCATTCCGTTGGTGAATATCGGCGTAGCTGTTCAGCATATTCGCGACCAGCTGTGCACAGTTTCCAATAGCTGTGGACTACGTTTGCCATGGCCAGGCGTTCACGAGATCACGTGATGGGTGTATCATAGGCGTCGGAAGCCGTTTAATGTCAGCAAAGTTGGTGGCTGCGAGCCATGGCCTCGGGTGGAGGTGAGGGTCACGTGCCCCTAAGAAATCCGCGCCTGAATTCTAGCAAACATTGGGGATTTATGGGAGGGGGAGGGGAGGGTACACAGGTCCCCTCATCTAAAATTGTGGAGGGGCCTGATCCCCCCTCAGTTCCGCCGCCTTTGCAATAACATCCGTAAAGTTGTGTTCGACTCCGCTTGCAATGTAGTGATATTCATCCGAAACATTCAAAATAATATATAACGGGCAAAATATATTTACAAAACATGGTTCACTAAAACACGCCTAGGCGATCTCGGTGTTTGCACTATCTAACATGACTTTACGATAAAACGCTCGGACTTAATGTTGTGATTTCGGGTATTACGTCAGTAACGTTTAATTGTATTCTATTTGTTTTCCCAACAGATGTCGCTCTGGCTATATGCCATGTGATGTGGACCGAGTGTAGAGGTATTCCAGTGGCCACAACGACAATGGATCAACTTCACGGACAGGCCATCGCCGTGATGTTAAGAGGAAACGAGAGCTTTACTCATTATGTGAGTATACCTATTAGTTTGAATTGTTCTTTATGTTTACTTCGTGGCAAAACAAATACCACCAGACTACTATTGCAGGGATCAGCCTACAGTGACATTTCCTACTGGTGACCATGTAAACGTTTTGCACAATTTCTGCATGAAGTACTCGTGTGTTGTGGCAAAAAAATTGCCAAAAATCCTTCTACCTATTAAAATAATCTAAAAATCCACAGTTACACTGTCAAAAGGTTTCTACAAGTAAACCTGGCAATGTCCCTGCTCAAATGCACTTATGTCAGATGATATGAATTTTTAAAACTTCCTATATCCAAACTTACTATGCCATACATTCGTCTGTAGCACACCAGGAAGTCTAACGGAGGCATGATCCCTACAGTCAATCACTGCAATCACCACCACCGTCACCACCATAACTACAACCACCGTCACCGCCATAACTACAACCACCGTCACCGCGAATAACTACAACCACAGTCACTGCCATAACTACCACCACCACCACCACCATCACCATCACCGCCACCGCCACCGCCACCCCCACCACCACCACCACCACCACCACCACCACCACCACCACCACCACCACCACCACCACCACCACCACCACCCCCACCACCGCCACCCCCACCACCACCACCACCACCACCACCACCACCACAATCACCACAATACCATCATGACGTTGTCTTCTCCGTCAGTGCAAACAGCCGTTCCTGTTGGAACTCTTGACCAGAATACCGGATATTACGTCATGTGAGGGACTCGCGGCTAAAATACTGAAGGGACGCCCATTTTCTCCGCGAACCGACCAATCAGGGGTGGCCTCCACAACGACAGGGACACCTGAGTCGGCTAATATCAACGTAAGTAGGATATTTGTCTGCAGTTACGTTAACAAATGACTAACTACAGTTATACCGAAAATAACTGTCACTACAGTGAACTCAGCTTCTTAGAATCATTTAGGGCCAGAGCAATTTGATTCTATTAAAGGTCCCTCCTTCATTCGATTTTTTTACTAATGTCATTTCAAAGTTCATTTTGCAAAAATCAAATCTTATTAGTGTCTACTGCAACGTTCGAGGTCGTTTGTGCAAATGTTGTATGTTTTTTTGTGTGAAATCATCAGACGAACTATTCAATTACTTAATGTTTGATGAAACATTAATTGAAGTGAAACTAGAAAAGCTGAAAACTCACGAATGATGCCCTTGGTGAAATTTCGTAAACTTATCATGTAATCTGCAGGAGGATGGAGGTGACGTCCGTGATCGGCATTGATCCGCAAAGTGTAAACCATTTTGAATATCCTGTACTTAACATATCTAACGACTAAAGTAAATTCTTTCGATGAATTTAACAAAATGCAAATGTTTTATTCTAGTAATAGATGCGGATGTTACTTAAACTATTCACAAACTACATATTTGGACATCGTTGAACCGGATTTGCGATAGGCTAGATCAGTTGAGGATGTAGGGGCATTTCAACACAACGGGAATGTGGGATGATTATGTCCCAGTCAATATAATTGATTCTACTTAATGCTGATTCTGTTGTCCACGATTTCCTCATGCGGAGTTCACAAATTACAATACTGGACACTTTATTGACACCAACATTTTGGTGAGATAATATGACACAGACATTACAAATATATGATTGTTCGAGAAAAATAACACAGTTTTACCGCCACAATGCTTTTCCAAATGGGATACATCACGGTACTAACAGAGGAGCATTGAAAACTAGCTGTAATGATACCAACTCACGTGTCACATATGGATTGTGACGAATGATGTAATGTTGTGCGTTGAATATACAGGATATCGCCAATAAGCCACGTAATACAAAAAAGGTGTTGAAGACGCATGTTTGTTCCGAGACAAATCCGGTGTAAGTTTCGTTTTACGCACGCGTCTGTGGTTTACTTGAATGTAGCCCGGCACCGAGTTGATGACAATTATCGAATTCTTCCTGAATATGTTTTCAATAGCCCAGGCAGCGACCGGTTTTTACACATGTAGGCCTATGTTTTGACTGGTGATTCATTATCACCACCTTCGGGTGCCGTGCTTGTTACAGTCAGATGTCATCATAATCCTATATTTCCCACGATCACGTGTGTCGTTTAACAGTTCCGTTGTGCTCCTTCCTAGTCAGCCCGCTAGACCATCAGGGATTTTAATTCCTAGCTGCCATCTTGTTAACTAAATCTTTCCCGTTGTCACTGGATGTTCTACTATTTTCTTTCCCATTACGTGCCTAAGAAATTCTGCTTTTTTTTATGACTCCGCACAGGATATTCCTTTTATCGTTAGCTCGCTCTTCTTAGAATGTCTTCATTACCTTTCTTTTCTGACTCTATCGACAATATTCTAAGCATTGCTATCAAAATACACAATAATGTTGCTTCTATGTTCTGTTGTAAATGTTTTGTCACACTCTTGCAGTAATATGGTATCTATATAGCATTGCAAAACATGTTTCCTTACTTTAGATGATGAACTAGTAACTAACAACTGGTAAAACATACGAGTTGGTTCACATTCTATTGCGATTTCAGGGCCTGCGGAAGCTGCTGACGGAGTCGTACCACTACAGCCATCTGGTTACAAACATTAAAATCAGGGAGACTGCCTATGTGTGCCGTCTGACCAGACCCTGCAATGAAACAATCACGTGTGGGCATTCGTCCACCACCACCACCACTCAGCCTGAAGAAGACATGTACTGCCATCTGATGGCGTACCTGAGAGACACGGAAACGGCTCTGCGATATTTCATCAAGCTGCTATGGGTCACGGTAGGTTAATTCTACCCTTCTCTTTCCCCGTGGTTCCTTGCAGGGTGGCGTCATTTAATCGCTTTCACCCCATTGATGAGTCGTCGCCATCCATCGCGATCTTCTCCCATTCTCTCCCACTCTCGGCTGCTCGCCTCTACCCTTTCGACATTTCTCCTAACGCGGTCCCTCCGTCTTAATGTTGGTCTTCCTCTTCTCCTTCTGCCATCCACTTATGTTTTCCACGCTCTCTTTGTCAACCTCTCCTCACTCTTTCTCTGAGTAGGGCCTGCTCTTGAACGCATACTAAAGTAGATTTATTATCGAACCTGGTTCATTCAACTGTGTTGATAAGTTTATTAAATTACGAAAACATAGGCTATATATTTTTTATTGATGTGAATCGCATGACGTTATTTTGACGAGACCAGGCAATACAGTGCTTAAGTATTAAATGGTTGTTAAAATGGTTGATAAAAGTAATTTTTCAAAACTTAAGAAAGAGAGTTGAACTAGAGGGCACGAATTAGCATTAGTAAATGAACAGCGTAGATTTGACATAAGAAAGTATCCATTCTCACAGGTGACAATAAATGAATGGGACAAATTATGTACTGGTTGTATAAACAGTGTTTATGTTAGAAACAAAAATGGCTGATATCTGATAACAGCCAATGACGTCCACTAGCCGTTTTTGATTTGCGGGGCAGTCTTGTTAAATCGTATTACTATGTCGACATTTATTCATTATGATTCATCGTGTGTATGCTCTGGTTTCAGGTGACGTCATCAGGAATCGCAGTACCCGACAAACATCACGCCAGTGCGGCTCCATCTTCTAAAGAAAAACCGACTTTTCCGTACGTGCGTTTCTACACCGTGACCGTCCTGTATGACTTGACTAGACACTTTGGTCAAGTCGTTGACCGTCTGGCCGCTGGGCTGAACGTACAACACTAAGCGAGTCCTGAAAAGTAAAATGATCAAAAGGCAAATATAGGGAAATATGCCGTAAAGTGACACCAGAGAAGGTTTTACCAAAATGGCGCTAGAGGGAATTCCTTGTCATCAGTCAGTTTAGAAAAGTTAATTTCGGCATTGAATTGCGTAGCTTGTTTTTCTAGAAGTTATTATTAGCGTTCACGGAGGGATCTGGGCTGGCCCGGAAATTCAGGAATTGAATTAATTTACCAAAAATATATTTTGTACATCTTGTACAACTTTTTGATTAGGTTATTAGTTAATTATGTTGTACTCATTATCTACCTTTTGTCGTTATACTGCCTTTGCTTATGCTAGGCGTACATTGCTTAACATGTGTTGCCAATTGAGTGTTTATTTTACTTAACACGGATCAGTCGTGCAATGTGCGCTGATCCGCAACTCAACAAAACTCGAGTCGCGTGTTGATTTGGCCAGCGTAGCGTCTGTTGAACAATTCGAACATTGAATCGCAACAACAAAATTATTATGCAATGTTCGCTGACACAATCGCACAAACGCAACAAACGTTTATGATTAGATGACTTTATAATTTTTGTGTGCTATGTTGAACTGCTATGTTTTTTACACGGTTTATTATTTTGACTTTGAAACTTATTCTATACGTAACATATTGTATGCATATCTGATTCTATAGAGCGTTGACCGTTTGCAACAATGTGGCAGTTCAGAAACCTTTACTCTTTCATAACATTTACCGATGTTGTCAATATAGAATGGTTGTATAGAAAGATATTTATCAGTGTTATTTTTTAACATCTGCATTATACATATTTACTTTATCAAAACATATATTTGAGAAGCCAATAAGCAAGATTTATTTGTGATATTCATACATGTTAATTTATTTACATGTTTATTTACTACGCACTAATTTACAGATTATTTTATTTACCAGCTTTTGCTATCATACATGTTGTTTGTTGTATTTCCTATCATTGTTGGCATTAATCAAGATTTACTGGTGATATTCCTACATACTAATTTAATTGCATGTTTATTGATTACGCATGTGATATGTTACCGGTTGTGAACTTGAATATTTTGTATTACTGTGTAATATTATTTACATAAATTTTGAATGTTGTCACCTGGATATTTGTTCTTACACAATAAATACTTTATTTACAACGAAGACTGTGATGTGCTATAACTGAGGAATACATGTGTGGAATTACAGGTCGTTTCAACACGCTGTTATTTGTTAACCAAACGTGTGACAGTAGCTGTAAGACGTTTAGACCAGTATCTAGGCCATTTAAAAGTTACGCCTTGGTCATAAATATCTAGGCAAGCAAACGTTATGCCTTGGTCATACATATCTAGGCAAACAAAAGTTACGCCTTGGTCATACAAATCTTGGCAAACAAAAGTTACGCCTTGGTCATACATATCTAGGCAAACAAAAGTTACGCCTTGGTCATACATATCTAGGCAAACAAAAGTTACGCCTTGGTCATACATATCTGGACAAGCAAAAGAAAATTGGGATTTAAACAATTCCAATATGGTTAGTTTTTAGTTTCATTGGATTCTTTTCCTGTCTCGGTTTGATAGCACGACAATGTTATTTACCATGTTCACGACAAACCCTACTCCAGCATGGAGTGTACTCGTACTGCACATGCAACGACATTTTATGAGATATGACTAACTATTTGACCATAGAAATACCCTGTCACATTTCTGCGAATTCCTCTTATATGAACTATTTTCTCGGACATGGTGAGGTAAATGTTAGAGTGTATATAGACGGATGGCATCAATAGGTTATGCAATTGTATCTAAGTGTTGTGTGGGAGCCCACATTGGAAGTTTATTTTTAGGCATGGGGCATGAACAGATGATGCAATAATTGTACCCATGATGTTTTAGCTTTTGGCGTGGAACATTATAGTAAAAGGGCTATTAAAGTAATGGGACCGTGCGTAGATGTTTATTAATTTTGATTGGTTGACGCCGACCTTGGGATGTGGTGGGAAATTTACCAAGCGATGGGTATAAGACGCTAAGAAACGTGTATTCAGGAGAGGGGTCAGAACATACAAATGCGGCATTAGAGTTCCAACGATGATGTCCGGCAAGGCCCGGTATAATGAGTACGCGGTTAATCGCGAACTCGCAACCCTCTACAACTTGGCTCGCACTGACAAAGGCGAGTGAAAAGCCACACAACACAATGCTACGCAAGTAACTACTGCGCATTGTTTGACATATGCATTGACCGACGGCATCGGCCGCATCTCGTTTTCTGCTGCCTACTGACTGCATGCCACAGTTCAGCTGCCTTCCCCGCGCGCGAGCGCGCGCGACACCAGTGCGTCCGCATGAGCCGTCGTCATATTGATTGACAGCCGGCGTACTGTGCGTCCAGCCGACCGATCAGCTGTCTTCCCCGCGTGCGACATCAGAGCGTCCGCGTCAGCCGCACAAACATAAATAGAACACCCGTTAGTATGGTGGGGGGGGGGGGTGGAGGGGTGAGTAATGATGCTACTCTATGGTCAGCCGTCTTCACGAAACGTCGTCGTCTCCACGACCTATTGACATTCGGCCTACTGATCGTCCAGCCGACAACGAGCTCGGCAACACTGCGGTCATGAGACGGCCACATCAGTTATCGGCCTACTAAACCCAGCAGATTGACGCGCAGGGTGTCGTTGACTTTGTGCGTCATAGGGCACGTTTCTGTGTCTATTTTTGTTTTCGGAACATTGTATTATAAGTGTGCAATACGCCTTTCTGTTTGTGACGAATTTATTAACACTGATGTCTGTGTTACGGTCTTGAAGGGAAATAGCCTCAACGGTGAACATAAAAGTAAACTTTTTTTTTTTTTGGTTTTGAAGGTATTGCCAACCTGTTCTAGAGTTGGTTTCTTTATTTCAGTTGTACCATTTCAGATATGTTTTGATTCATTATAAACATATTTATGCTTATTACTTAGTGTTGTCTCTCAGTTGTGGAAATTTAACACAATCTTATGTTGAGCTTAATTTACGGCCCGCCCCTAGTTTTTGAGCCACTTTGCGCGGACCTCCACCGAAATCTGTGACAAATCCCCAGAGGACAGGTTTTTCGAGTTGCGACTGAAGGCAGTACCAGTATTTGGCCTGTTGCAACCAAACAATTTCTTTCTTAATTACAAATCAGGCAATTCGATCCGATACACAGAAGAGAAACCGGAGATGGAAACGAAAAGGAATCCTTCTGTATTCATGTTGCCATTATTAGCGCCACAGTCACCGTCACCGTCACAATCACCGTCACAATCACAATCACCGCCACAGTCACCGCCACAATCACCGTCACCGTCACAATCAACTTCACAGACACAGTCACCGCCACAATAACCGTCACAGCCACCGTCACAATCGCCGTCACAATCACCGTCACAATCACCGTCACAATCATCGTTACAGTCACCGCCACAATCACCGTCACCGTCACAATCAACTTCACAATCACAGACACAGTCACCGCCACAATCACCGTCACAGCCACCGTCACAAACGCCGTCACAACCACCGTCACAAACACTGCCACCGCCACCGTCACAATTATAAATTGTATTTCCGGTAAATGGATGTTTACAATCTTTAGTATTACATAGTTGCCAATTCAGACCTTGCATGGAATTATGAATGACACCAGTACTTTATATATTGGAATGTAGTTTAACCTGTTTTCAACAATGGGACTTCCAATGATATAATTTTAATAATGTGCATTCTTTTAAGAGAGACACTTCATATAATAGCAATTTAATGCATAGTATTGCATACACAGCACACACATTACACAGTACATATCACTACTACATCGTACATAGAGAATACAGATGTTACAAGTGCATATTTGTGGTATGCATGTAGCCTTTTGCATAGATCTAATGGCTTCATAAGTTCACTTGGCTGGAAGTAGCCAGCCCCAAATTTTTACTTTATACATATTTGCAGAGGCAATCAAGCCATGATCAACCATCAACTTATCACCCTTTGACCCTACTAATGAACATTCTATTGTTTTCCTCCAAATCTTGCCTGCCTGAATGACCTGCTCACTGACAACTGCCCACTGCCCAGTGCCCACCCCAGTTGGTAGTTGGTATTTTTCAATTGTGTTAATTTCCCCAGTACTGATTCATTGTGTGAACTAGTGTCTACTGTTTAGTGTCTACAATTTCCCCAGTACTGATTCATTGTGTGAACTAGTGTCTACTGTTTAGCGCCTACAATTTCCCCAGTACTGATTCATTGTGTGAACTAGTGTCTACTGTTTAGTGTCTACAATTTCCCCAGTACTGATTCATTCACACTTGTACTAGTTCACACATGTCTGAACCTGATCTGTCTCCGCCTAGTGACTGCAGGACTGTTGGAAATGTCACTGGGTGTCAGTGCCAGTGGGTGACATTTAGTTGAAATATCAATTAATACCAAATTAACTGCCCTTACTGGTAACATTAATTAATTAAATTAAGTTAACTTAGTTGAGCTAATTCAATTAACAACTTAAATTAGTGTTATGGCTTGCAATAGGATTAAGCTGGGGTTAGATGAACAAATCTCCTACCTTAACCATAAACCAATAAATCAAAACCATATATAAAATATGTTATGATGCTTAATAGTAATGACAATAAAAGTTGATTATTTTACTTCAGGATATTCGTCCGTTTGAAGCAGTTGGTGGTTCTGGATTTCTAGAACTCGTCCAGCACACTATGGACAGTAGACAGCAGACAAGTACACTTTACACAATGTTCATATATTATGTTTTTTATGTTATTTAATAAAACAATGCGTGAGTATTACAGTTTATTTGTGTTTCGTTGTTATGATAAGATAATTGGTTTATCATTTAAAAAAAATTAACGGGCCGCGGGCTTGCGGGCCGCAGGCTAACCCGTCTTTGGCCCGCCGGTATGGGCCGGGCCTGGGCCTCAAACGTGCGGGCCGGACCGGGCCTGGGCCAAACATTAACAGTTTGAGTCGATCCTGGAGAATTGAAGAATTTTTGCGGGCCTGGGCCCGGCCTTGACTCTAACTGCTAATTGCGGGCCGGGATCGGGCTCAAATTATAGACCCGTGCAGGGCATTACTGCCTAATAAGATCCAGTATGGCATATAAAGTGAAAGTTAAATTCAGTAGAAAAAATAATTGTGTGGAAAAGGGACTATCCATGAAGTACGTCTGGCTTGTTTTGATGTTTTTGAGACCTTCCCTCCCATTGTTACGCTTCTGCTTGAACTTCACAAGGGATGTGCCTTTCCTGTACAAATGACACACCTGGAGAAGTTCTCCGGATGTCTCTGATCTCTGCGCCTGTAGGGCATGTCGCAGGCGGAGAGACGACCTGACCACAAATACGGAAACCATTTGTCCATTCACTCATCATATATCACAAATGAGACTATTCTCTTTCAATTACTACAATATGAATTACTTTATGAATAAGATAGAGAGAGAGAGCGAGAGAGAGAGAGAGAGAGAGAGAGAGAGAGAGAGAGAGAGAGAGAGAGAGAGAGAGAGAGAGAGAGAGAGAGAGAGAGAGAGAGAGAGAGAGAGAGAGAGAGAGAGATAGAGAGAGAGAGAGAGAGAGAGAGAGAGAGAGAGAGAGAGAGAGAGAGAGAGAGAGAGAGAGAGAGAGAGAGAGAGAGAGAGAGAGAGAGAGAGAAAGAGAGAGAGAGAGAGAAGCGAGAAGAGAGAGAAGAGAGAGAGAGAGAGAGAGAGAGAGAGAGAGTGAGAGAGAGAGAGAGAGAGAGAGAGAGAGAGAGAGAGAGAGAGAGAGAGAGAGAGAGAGGGAGAGAGAGAGAGAGAGAGAGAGAGAGAGAGAGAGAGAGAGAGCGAGAGAGAGAGAGAGAGAGAGAACGTGAGAGCGAGAGAGAGAGAGAGAAAGCGAGAAAGAGAAAGCGAGAGAGAGAGAGAGAGAGAGAGAGAGAGAGAGAGAGAGAGAGAGAGAGAGAGAGCGAGAGAGAGAGAGAGAGAGAGAGAGAGAGAGAGAGAGAGAGAGAGAGAGAGAGAGAGAGAGAGAGAGAGAGAGAACGTGAGAGCGAGAGAGAGAGAGAGAGAGAAAGCGAGAAAGAGAAAGCGAGAGAGAGAGAGAGAGAGAGAGAGAGAGAGAGAGAGAGAGAGAGAGAGAGAGAGAGAGAGAGAGAGAGAGAGAGAGAGAGAGAGAGAGAGAGAGAGAGAGAGAGAGAGAGAGAGAGAGAGAGAGAGAGAGAACGAGAGAGTGAATGAGTAAACAGGTAGCAAAAAAAAGCAATACAAAAAGAAAGCAGTGCATTCGAAACAGCTTATAACATGTTTTGGTTGTGGAAGAACAACGCTGTTTTGCTTTGTAAATATAAACAATCCAATAATAAAAAAGGATGTGAGTGGGTGGGTCGAGGGTCCGCTTAGATAAAAAACTGGAAAGTATATTTTTGTTGAGATAGTTTTTTCCTGATTGACAAATCCCCTGAGTACATCCCTAGTATTATTTCGCATAGTTACACAAATTATTAATAACAAAAACAATTAATTAATTCAACGTTCTTTATAACAAACTGCGATCCCACTTTCTGAGACTGCATATTTCAATGTTGCGTTGCTACCTCCAGCAAGAAGAGCGCTTCCGGGGTAACCTGGATCACAGCGAGGCGTTGAGGGACTGTACTGACCAAAAAGATCCGTCATGCATGGCAGCGCACCTGGCGGAGGAATGTCTACTCGAAGGACTACTCATTGTTAATCCGCCAAAAGGCGCCACATCTGAAGTCAATGACAAAAGTGTAAACGCCATGTTTAGTGTTCACTGTTATATAATTATGCCATGAGACGTCTAACACTCGGCTTCGCGTCGATGTGTTGGAAACTTTTATTTGCAGCGGTTTATCAATAATAATATCAATAAATTCTTTCTTGTCTTCAGATTCACTATCTGGAAGACGAGTTATGGCCACATGAGTAAAACACATACTGTTTTCAGTGTGGCCCCGATTTAAATTGGCCATTATGTTTGGGAGTGGTGGGAACGTATTGCTGGAATACACACTCTACTTGCAAGATCGAACCGTGTTTCGTGTATATTGCTCAAAATCTCTCCAGTGTGGAAGTTGCTGGCAGAAGTTGCCAATCACGTCAGCTCAAACGAGACCCCCACGTCCCATCGTTCGGCGAAATCCTGCAGTACATTCCTACCTGCGTAATAATATTTCTGTAGTCCGCAAGCATTCCATAGTCAGGGAACGTTTCGACCTTTGAAAAAGCGACTTGGTTTCCGAGTGAAAGAGAATGAATCTGGAATCAGGGCGAGCCGTTGCGAACAGAACAAGGAAACGGGTAGAAAAAACCACACTTTACGACACGGATGTAAAACGAGACGGAATATGACGACCAGCAAGACACGGCGTCCACCTTCGATGAGCGGTTAAAGAAAAACGGACGGAAAATAAATCACTGCGGTAATGAGTCTAAAGCGCGTCCGGCCAAACGACAACAGTGAAGGAAAATAATATCAAGCAGATTTTAGCACATGCAGAACAATAAAGGACAGACAAAGCTGAAGTTCATCCCAATAATAATGATCCGTGGGCATATACATACAAACCAAGAAGGTATATTGTAAAAATTGTCAACCCAAATTAAAGAATTTCGGGCCATGTGTAACAATAAAACGAGTTTGATAGTACACAATTTTGTCCCATATTAAAATAGACTAACATATTTCTAGTATTCTGCCGACGTACAGGAATTTAAAATCCCTAGATACCGAGCCTGCAGTGGTACAGGTAAAACCCAATATAGAACAGTCAACCACGTATCTATTTGGGACTGGCCTACACCCTTCTGACCACATTCAGAGAACTATTAGTAACTGTAATATCCCAACAAACAGCAACCTACGCTAGCGTTGACATTCAGTGCTTATCATTCACTGAACTTTACAGTGCAACAGTTGCCAACTATATTTAAAGTGAAAATGTGCAAAACTGTGACACAGTGTTTCTTCGAATCTTAATCATCAAACTTCATCATGCTCAATTAACGATGATTATATTTAGTGTACATCCTTCGAATAAAAAATTACGACTTCATTTCCTGTGATTGTTTTCCTAGCCATAGCTGTGTAGTTTTGCCGTGATTTTTTTCCTTTGAGTTTTTTTCTGCACACCGGTTGTGATGTGTCCAGGCATATCGCCGTTGAACGAAGATATGAATTATGTTTCAATGACAGCGCCTTTGGCGTGGGCACTTAATTATTTAACTATTGATAAAAATTGCGCTTCCGGATTTGTTGCGCGCACTGTTACTGGGGTTTCACTTGAATTAGAGTTTAAGTCTAATGCATCAAATAATATATAAATTGACATTTTTAGTTGCTAATATCATGATACTGTAGTAACGTATCGTTTTAGCGGTACAGAGCTGGACGTTTTTATTTGTTTCTCTTAACAGAATTTTACATGTTTAGTATAAACTACACACAAAAGTTGCACAAACGAGCTAGTATGTTGCAGTGGACACCAGGTAGGTTTGGTTTTTTGCAAACTTAATTTGAAATGAGACTAGCAAAAAATCGAATTGATTAAGAACCGTTAAGCTATTCATGCGCTAAAGATGTAAGCATCAAAGAACCTGATTCATGATGGGCTAAATCAGTTACGCAAATGTTTTTAATAACAGCCTTCGTTCTAATCACAAACACACGAATTACACACAGACACGTAGACAAGCAGTGCAAAAGGGAGTTCAACAGTACTGGTTCGTGGATGGTACGAAAACACGTGACAGGGCTATATAAAAAACACCGGGGACAGTCCCGAATTTTGGGAAAATCATAAACACGTCTGCGGTGACCACAATTCGCTCGGCCGAAATTTTCCCACATCAGTCTTTTATGATGCCACCGCCCGCACGATATTACGCAATGCTATACGAATCTACGTCTAAACACGGCCGAATTACCAACGCGTCGCCTGACCAGTTAAGGCAAAGTACAACGATTTTCATTGGTTAATTACTACGAAACCAGCATATTGATAAAATGCACAAATTCTTAGAAATTTTCGTGTTTTAATCTTTATTATACTGTAATATATTTGGGGGAAAGAGAATGTTACAGACCATACGTCATCTGTTGAAAAACACGTCATAAACATTTATTGGTATGTATTTTATTACAGTAAATCGGTATCTAGATATGTCGTAAAACTAGCATATTTTAAATCATCGCCTATTCGTGTATTTTTAATAGTAAAAGGTGCAAAATTTCGATAGCAAGAATTAAAGATATTAGGATTAACCAGTCAATATGTCATAAATACTAATACATTCAGTGTCGCCGTGTCCCATAAAACAGTCCTTCTGTTAACCAATGGAAATCGCTTTATATGGGGGCAAGTTTAGTCACACATTAGTTTACCATGCTGGCGCAACAGATTACGTACAAAAATAAAATAAAACGTTAAGCCGGGGGCGGGGGCTAAATACGACACTGCTACTGTAAAATATTCTGGAGCAGATCGGTTGCCAACCATCGCGCTTTCCCTCCAAATTATGCAGTTTTGAAATATCTGTTGTTACGCGAATTATCGGTTGACGCGAAAGCGCAGATTTCACTGCGCACTGCTGCACCGGAAGGAAAGTGCACACATTTAATATTGTTTTGAACGGAAGCGTTAACTTTGTTAACAAACCAAATTTCACGAACGAACGCCCAAACAGGCAATCGTAAAGGTACATATGACCGGCTCAACACACTCCATAGAAACCACGCAGCACACAGCGTCTTATTCATCAATAAAGCTAGATAAAAAAGAAACCCGTTAAACGGGGCAATAAGGATTCGAATCAAGAAAGAAATTGGGGCTATATGCTCCCTTATCAGAAATCTTCAGTATTTTTGTAAAGAATATTCTACAGGATTTTTTTGCGAAGACAAATTATTGTTTACAATTCATATAACTGTATACAAATCATTAGAAAATTTAACTAGACGTAAACTAAGTCTATATAAGATCTGTATAATTAAATTGTTTATATTCCCAATTCCACTATACTATGTATAATTATATGTTGAATTTTGCTAAGGGCTCTACCGCCATTCGCTACCGCAGGACTGCGTCCAAACCATTCTCAGCTAGGCGAGCTGAGTTGGCCACGCTGCTTTCATTTTTCGCGCGCCGCTATAACCACTGACCACGTCCGCCGGTCGAGTCATCGATCACATATCCGGCAGCGAGAGTGGTCAGGGACGCGCAGACAATCAACATTGTGCTGAATCGCTCCAAAAGTGAAACCATTCAAACCGTTGGGCGGCAAACTTCGTCACTTCAGGTTTATAGCATCTGAAAGTACACTGGGGAAATCCGCACGGCGAAATGTCTTATAAACCAGCCACTGAGTCGTCCGGTATGCAAGGCACAAACTCAAGAAGCTGATCATGATCGCCAAGATATGTGAGTATTGTAAGAACGACTTAGTGCTGGTAATTTGTTGTCGATTAGGCTGTGGTTTTTCGAAAACAAACGACATCTACGACCGAGCAACCATTATTATGCAGCGTCGCTCGCGTGATCGCTCCTTATGAATTGACATTGTAAACCGATTTGAAACAACCTATCCCTTTGGTTTGTGCTGTCAAGCTCGGCATTTCAGCGTAATATCATTTTTCTTGTTATATTGCATTGTATTATGCCAATTTGGTGCGGTTTTAGAGCCACCTGTTCAGAGTGTGTCGTGGTACTTACAATTCGTAATAGTGGCGTACCACTTTCTGACTTTATTATCGCAGTCTAGTTTTTAGGTAGTTCAACCTTCAGATACCCTTCACCTGAGTAAATCGTGCGTCATTCCGTTGGTGAATATCGGCGTAGCTGTTCAGCATATTCGCGACCAGCTGTGCACAGTTTCCAATAGCTGTGGACTACGTTTGCCATGGCCAGGCGTTCACGAGATCACGTGATGGGTGTATCATAGGCGTCGGAAGCCGTTTAATGTCAGCAAAGTTGGTGGCTGCGAGCCATGGCCTCGGGTGGAGGTGAGGGTCACGTGCCCCTAAGAAATCCGCGCCTGAATTCTAGCAAACATTGGGGATTTATGGGAGGGGGAGGGGAGAAGTATACACAGGTCCCTCATCTAAAATTGTGGAGGGCCTGATCCCCCTCAGTTCCGCCGCCTTTGCAATAACATCCGTAAAGTTGTGTTCGACTCAGCTTGCAATGTAGTGATATTCATCCGAAACATTCAAAATAATATATAACGGGCAAAATATATTTACAAAACATGGTTCACTAAAACACGCCTAGGCGATCTCGGTGTTTGCACTATCTAACATGACTTTACGATAAAACGCTCGGACTTAATGTTGTGATTTCGGGTATTACGTCAGTAACGTTTAATTGTATTCTATTTGTTTTCCCAACAGATGTCGCTCTGGCTATATGCCATGTGATGTGGACCGAGTGTAGAGGTATTCCAGTGGCCACAACGACAATGGATCAACTTCACCGACAGGCCATCGCCGTGATGTTAAGAGGAAACGAGAGCTTTACTCATTATGTAAGTATACCTATTAGTTTGAATTGTTCTTTATGTTTACTTCTGGCAAAACAAATACCACCAGACTACTATTGCAGGGATCAGCCTACAGTGACATTTCCTACTGGTGACCATGTTTAAACGTTTTGACACAATTTCTGCATGAAGTACTACGTGTGTTGTGGCAAAAAAATTGCCTAAAAATCCTTCTACCTATTAAAATAATCTGAAAATCCACAGTTACACTGTCAAAAGGTTTCTACAAGTAAACCTGGCAATGTCCCTGCTCAAATGCACTTATGTCAGATGATATGAATTTTTAAAACTTCCTATATCCAAACTTACTATGCCATACATTCGTCTGTACACACCAGGAAGTCTAACGGAGGCATGATCCCTACAGTCAATCACTGCAATCACCACCACCGTCACCACCATAACTACAACCACCGTCACCGCCATAACTACCAACCACCGTCACCGCGACCGCGATAACCGCCACCGCCACCAACAGCCACAGTCACCGCCATAACTACCACCACCACCACCACCATCACCATCACCGCCACCAGCCACCATCACACCACCTCCACCTCCCAACCCACCACCACCACCACCACCACCACCACCACCACCAGCCACACCACCACCACCACCACCACCACCCACCACCACCGCCACCACCACCACCACCACCACCACCACCACCACCACCACCACAATCACCACAATACCATCATGACGTTGTCATCTCCGGCAGTGCACACAACCGTTCCTGTTGCAACTCGTGACCAGAATACCGGATATTACGTCATGTGAGGAACTCGCGGAGAAAATCCTGCAGCTCAGGGAACGCGCATCTTCTCCGCGAACCGACCAATCAAAGGTGGCCACGATAACGACAGCGACACCTGAGTCGGCTAATATCAACGTAAGTTGGATATTTGCCTGCAGTTACGTTAATAAATAACTAACTACAGTGGTACCGAAAATATCTGTCAATACAGTGAACTCCGCTTAATAGCATCACTTAGGGCCAGAGCAATTTCATTATGTTAAAGGTCCCTCCTCAATTCGATAAAAAAAATCTCATTTCAAGTTTATTTTGCGAAATATCAAATCTTATTAGTGTCTACTGCAATATTCGAGCTCGTTTGTGCAAGTGTTGTAAATGATTTGTGTGAAATCATCAGACGAACTATTCAATTACTTAATGTTTGGTCAAACATTAATTGAAGTGAAAATGTAAATGTTTAAAACTTACGAATGATGCCCTTGATGAAATTTCGTAACTTTATCAAGTAATCTGCAGGAGGATGGAGGTGACGTCCGTGATCGGCATTGATCCGCAAAGTGTAAACCATTTTGAATATCCTATGCTTATTATATTATGCTTATCTAACGACAAAAGTAAATTATTTCAATGATTTGCACAAAATACACATTGTTAATTCTAATAAGAGACTGCGAATGTTACTTAAACTATTCACACACTACATATTTGGACATCATCGAACCGGATTTGCGATAGGCTAGATCAGTTGATTCAGGCGGCATTGACTCAACACAACGGGAATGTGGGATGATTCCGTCCCAGTCAATATAGTTGATTCTACTTAATGGCTGATTCTGTTGTCCACGATTTCCTTATACGGCGTTCACAAATTCGCAATACCGTGCACTCTATTGACACCAACATTTTGGTGAGATAATATGTCGCCGACTATACAAATATATCGATTGTTCGAGAAAAATAACACAGTTTTACCGCCACAATGCTTCTCCACACGGGATACACCGCGGTACTAACGGAGAAGCATTGAAAACTATATATAATGATACCCATTCATTAATATGGATTGTGACGAATGACGTAATTATGTGCGTTGAATATACAGGATATCGCCAATAAGCCACGTAATGCAAAAAAGGTGTTGAAGACGGATGTTTTACCGAGAAAAATCCGGTATAATTTTCGTTTTACGAACGCGTCAGTGGTTTACTTGAATGTAGCCTGGCACAGAGTTGACGACCATTATCGAACTCTTCCTGAATACGTTTTCTATATACCACGCAGCGAGTGGTATTTACACATGTAGGCCTATGTTTTGATTGGTGGTTCATTATCACAATCTTCGGGTGCCGTGCTTGTTACAGTCATATGTCATCATAATCCTATATTCCCAAGATCACGTGTGTCTTTTAACAGTTCCGTTGTGCTCCTTCCTAGCCAGCTCGCTAGACCATCAGGGACTTTAATTCTTAGCTGCCATCTGCTGCTTTTTCCCTAAATCTTTCCCGTTGTCACTGGATATTCTGCTTTTTTCTTTCCCATCACGTCACTTAGAAATTCTGCTTTTCTTTTCCTGACACCGCACACGAAATTCCTTTTATGGTTAGTTCTTCTTAGAATGTCTTCATTAGTTTTCTTTTCTGACTCTATCGACAATATTCTAAGCATTGCTATCAAAATACACAATAATGTTGCTTCTATGTTCTGTTGTAAATGTTTTGTCACACTCTTGCAGTAATATGGTATCTATATAGCATTGCAAAACATGTTTCCTTACTTTAAATGATGAACTAGTAACTAACAACTGGTAAAACATACGAGTTGTTTCACATTCAATTGTGATTTCAGGGCCTGCGGAAGCTGCTGACGGAGTCGTACCACTACAGCCATCTGGTTACAAACATTAAAATCACGGAGACTGCCTATGTGTGCCGTCTGACCAGACAACACTGCAATGAAACAATCACGTGTGGGCATTCGTCCACCACCACCACCACTCAGCCTGAAGAAGACAGGTACTGCCATCTGATGGCGTACCTGAGAGACACGGAAACAGCACTGCGACATTTCACGGGGCTGCTAAAGTTCACGGTGGGTTATTTCTACCCTCCTCTCTCCCCGAGGTCCCTTGCAGGGTGGGGTCACTTAATCGCTTTCACTCTATTGACAAGTCGTCGCCATCCATCGCGATCTTCTTCCATTCTCTCCCACTCTCGGCTGCTCATCTCTACCCTTTCGACATTTCTCCTGACGCTGTCCCTCCGTCTTAATGTTGCTCTTCCTCTTCTCCTTCTGTCATCCACTTCTGTTTTCCACCCTCTCTTTGTCTACTAAAGTAGATTTATTATCGAACCCGGTTCCTTCAACTGTGTTGATATGTTTACTAAATTACGAAGACATACGCTATATTTTTTTATTAATGTGAAACGCATGACGTTATTTTGACGAGACCAGGCAATACAGTGCTTAAGTATTAAATAGTTGTTAAAATGGTTGATAAAAAAAAGTAATTTTTCAAAACATAAGAAAGATGGTCGAACTAGAGGACACGAATAAGCATTAATAAAAGGACAGCGTGGATTTGACATAAGAAAGTATCCGTTCTCACAGGCCACAATAAATGAATGGAACAAAGTGTGCACTGGTTGTATGAACAATGTTTATATTAAAAACAAAAATGGCTGATATCTGATACCAGCCAATGACGTCCACTAACCATTGTTGATTTGCGGGGCAGTCTTATTAAATCGTATTACTAAGTCGACATTTATTCATTATAATTCATCGTGTGTATGTTCTGTTTCAGGTGACGTCATCAGGAATCGCAGTACCCGACAAACATCACGATAGTGCGGCTCCATCTTCTGACGATAAACCGAATTTCCTGTACGTGCGTTTCGACACCGTGTCCGTCCTGTATGACTTGACTAAACACTTTGGTCAAGTCGTTGACCGTCTGTCCGCTGGGCTGAACGTACAACACTAAGCGAGTCGTGGAAAGGAAAAGGATAAACAGGATCAAAGGGCAAATATAGGGAAATATGCCGTAAAGTGACGCAACATCAGAGAAGGTTTTACCAAAATGGCGCTAGAGGGAATTCCTTGTCATCAGTCAGTATAGACAAGTTAATTTCGGCATTGAATTGCGTAGCTTGTTTTTCTTGAAGTTATTATTAGCGTTCACGGAGGGATCTGGGCTGGCCCTGGAAATTCATGAATTGAATTAATTGACCAAAAATATATTTTGTACATCTTGTACAACTTTTTGATTAGGTTATTAGTTAATTATGTTGTACTCATTATCTACATTTTGTCGTTATACTGCCTTTGCTTATGCTAGGCGTACATTGCTTAACATGTGTTGCCAATTGGGTGTTTTACTTAACACGGATCAGTCGTGCAATGTGCGCTGATCCGCAACTCAACAAAACTCGAGTCGCGTGTTGATTTGGCCGGCGTAGCGGCTGTTGAACAATTCGAACATTAAATCGCAACAACAAAATTCTTATGCAATGTTCGCTGACACAATCGCACAAACGCGCGACCCGCAACAAACTTTTAGTAATGTACGCTTATGATTAGATGACTTTATAATTTTTGTGCGCTATGTTGAACTGCTATGTTTTTTATACGGTTTATTATTTTGACTTTGAAACTTATTCTATACGTAACATATTGTATGAATATCTGATTCTATAGAGGGTTGACCGTTTGCAACAATGTGGCAGTTCAGAAACCTTTACTCTTTCATAACATTTACCGATGTTGTCAATATAGAATGGTTGTAATGAAAGATATTTATCAGTGTTACTTTTTAACATCTGTATTATACATATTTACTATATCAAAACATATATTTGAGAAGTCATTAAGCAAGATTTATTTGTGATATTCATATATGTTAATTTATTTACATGTTTATTTACTACGCACTAATTTACAGATTATTTTATTTACCAGATTTTGCTATCATACATATTGTGTGTTGTATTTCCTATCATTTTTGGCATTAATCAAGATTTACTGGTGATATTCCTACATACTAATTTAATTGCATGTTTATTGATTACGCATGTGATATATAATACTTTATTTACAACGAAGACTATGATGTGCTATAACTGAGGAATACATGTGTGGAATTACGGGTCGTTTCAACACGCTGTTATTTGTTAACCAAACGTGTGACAGTAGCTATAAGACGTTTAGACCAGTATCTAGGCCATTTAAAAGTTACGCCTTGGTCATAAATATCTAGGCAAGCAAACGTTATGCCTTGGTCATACATATCTAGGCAAACAAAAGTTACGCCTTGGTCATACATATCTGGGCAAAAAGCAAAAGAAAATTGGGATTTAAACAAAGAAATTGATTAAAAATTCCAATATGGTTAGTTTTTAGTTTCATTGGATTCTTTTCCTGTCTCGGTTTGATAGCACGACAAATATTATTTACCATGTTCACGATAAACCCTACTCCAGCACGGAGTGTACTCGTACTGCACATGCAACGACATTTTATGAGATATGACTAACTATTTGACCATAGAAATACCCTGTCACATTTCTGCGAATTCCTCTTATATGAACTATTTTCTCGGACCAGTATTTGGCCTGTTGCAACCAAACTATTTCTTTCTTAATTACAAATCAGGCAATTCGATCCGATACACAGAAGAGACACCGGAGATGGAAACGAAAAGGAATTCTTTTGTATTCATGTTGCCATTATTAGCGCCACAGTCACCATCACAATCACCGTCACAATCACAATCACCGCCACAGTCATCGCCACAATCACCGTCACCGTCACAATCAACTTCACAGACACAGTCACCGCCACAATCACCGTCACAGCCACCGTCACAATCGCCGTCACTATCACCGTCACAATCACCGTCACAATCACCGTCACAACACCATCACAATCACCGTCACAATCATCGTCACAGTCACCGCCACAATCACCGTCACCGTCACAATCAACTTCACAATCACAGACACAGTCACCGCCACAATCACCGTCACAGCCACCGTCACAATCGCCGTCACAACCACCGTCACAATCACTGCCACCGCCACCGCCACAATTATAAATTGTATTTCCGGTAAATGGATGTTTACAATCTTTAGTATTACATAGTTGCCAATTCAGACCTTGCATGGAAATATGAATGACACCAGTGCTTTATATATTGGAATGTAGTTTAACCTATTTTCAACAATGGGACTTCCAATGATATAATTTTAATAATGTGCATTCTTTTAAGAGAGACACTTCATATAATAGCAATTTAATGCATAGTATTGCATACACAGCACACACATTATACAGTACATATCACTACTACATCGTACATAGATAATACAGATGTTACAAGTGCATATTTGTGGTATGTATGTAGCCTTTGGCATAGATCTAATGGCTTCATAAGTTCACTTGGCTGGAAGTAGCCAGCCCCAAATGTTTACTTTAGACATATTTGCAGAGGCAATCAAGCCATGATCAACCATCAACGTATCACCCTTTGACCCTACTAATGAACATTCTATTGTTTTCCTCCAAATCTTGCCTGCCTGAATGACCTGCTCACTGACAACTGCCCACTGCCCAGTGCCCACCCCAGTTGGTAGTTGGTATTTTTCAATTGTGTTAATTTCCCCAGTACTGATTCATTGTGTCAACTAGTGTCTACTGTTTAGTGCCTACAATTTCCCCAGTACTGATTCATTGTGTGAACTAGTGTATACTGTTTAGTGCCTACAATTTCCCCAGTACTGATTCATTGTGTGAACTAGTGTCTACTGTTTAGTGCCTACAATTTCCCCAGTACTGATTCATTGTGTGAACTAATGTCTACTGTTTAGTGTCTACAATTTCCCCAGTACTGATTCATTGTGTGAACTAGTGTCTACTGTTTAGTGCCTACAATTTCCCCAGTACTGATTCATTGTGTGAACTAGTGGCTACTGTTTAGTGCCTACAATTTCCCAGTACTGATTCATTGTGTGAACTAGTGTCTACTGTTTAGTGTCTACAATTTCCCCAGTACTGATTCATTCACACTTGTGTTAATTCACACATGTCTGAACCTGATCTGTCTCCGCCTAGTGACTGCAGGACTGTTGGAAATGTCACTGGGTGTCAGTGCCAGTGGGTGACATTTAGTTGAAATATCAATTAATACCAAATTAACTGCCCTTACTGGTAACATTAATTAATTAAATTAAGTTAACTTAGTTGAGCTAATTCAATTAACAACTTAAATTAGTGTTATGGCTTGCAATAGGATTAAGCTGGGGTTAGATGAACAAATCTCCTGCCTTAACCATAAACCAATAAATCAAAACCATATATAAAATATGTTATGATGCTTAATAGTAATGACAATAAAAAGTTGATTATTTTTCTTCAGGATATTCGTCCGTTTGAAGCAGTTGGTGGTTCTGGATTTCTAGAACTCGTCCAGCACACTATGGACAGTAGACAGCAGACAAGTATACTTTACACAATGTTCATATATTATGTTTTTTATGTTATTTAATAAAACAATGCGTGAGTATTACAGTTTATTTGTGTTTCGTTGTTATGATAAGATAATTGGTTTATCATTTAAAAAAAATTAACGGGCCGCGGGCTTGCGGGCCGCAGGCTAACCCGTCTTTGGCCCGCGGGTATGGGCCGGGCCTGGGCCTCAAACGTGCGGGCCGGACCGGGCCTGGGCCAAACATTAACGGATTGAGTCGATCCTGGGGCGGGCTAGACTTGAAGAATTTTTGCGGGCCTGGGCCCGGCCTGGACCCTAACTGCTAATTGCGGGCCGGGATCGGACTCAAATTATAGACCTGTGCAGGGCATTACTGCCTAATAAGATCCAGTATGGCATATAAAGTGAAAGTTAAATTCAGTAGAAAAATTAATTGTGTGGAAAAGGGACTATCCATGAAGTACGTCTGGCTGGTTTTGATGTTTTTGAGACCTTCCCTCCCATTGTGATGCTTCTGCTTGAACTTCACAAGGGATATGCCTTTCCTGTACAAATGACACACCTGGAGAAGTTCTCCGGATGTCTCTGATCTCTGCGCCTGTAGGGCATGTCGCAGGCGGAGAGACGACCTGACCACAAATACGGAAACCATTTGTCCATTCACTCATCATATATCACAAATGAGACTATTCTCTTTCAATTACTACAATATGAATTACTTTATGAATAAGATAGAGAGAGAGCGAGAGAGAGCGAGACAGAGAGAGAGAGAGAGCGAGAGAGCGAGAGAGAGAGAGATAGAGAGAGAGAGAGAGATAGAGAGAGAGAGAGAGAGAGCGAGTTAGAGAGAGAGAGAGAACGTGAGAGCGAGAGAGAGAGAGAGAGAGAGAGAAAGCGAGAAAGAGAAAGCGAGAGAGAGAAAGAGAGAGAGAGAGAGTGAGAGAGATAGAGAGAGAGAGAGAGAGAGAGAGAGAGAGAGAGAGAGAGAGAGAGAGAGAGAGAGAGAGAGAGAGAGAGAGAGAGAGAGAGAGAGAGAGAGAGAGAGAGAGAGAGAGAGAGAGAGAGAGAGAGAGAGAGAGAGCGAGAGAGAGAGAGAGAGAGAGAGAGAGAGAGAGAGAGAGAGAGAGAGAGAGAGAGAGAGAGAGAGAGAGAGAGATAGAGAGAGAGAGAGAGAGAGAGAGAGAGAGAGAGAGAGAGAGAGAGAGAGAGAGAGAGAGAGAGAGAGAGAGAGAGAGAGAGAGAGAGAGAGAGAGAGAGAGAGAGAGAGAGAGAGAGAGAGAGAGAGAGAGAGAGAGAGAGAGAGAGAGAGAGAGAGAGAGAGAGAGAGAGAGAGAGAGAGAGAAAGAGAGCGAGAGAGAGAGAGAAAGACAGAACGAGAGAGTGAATGAGTAAACAGGTAGCAAAAAAAAAGCAAAAAAAAAGAAAGCAGCATTCTGAAACTGCTTATAACATGTTTTGTTGTGGAAGAACAAAGCTGTTTTGCTTTGTAAATATAAACAATCCAACAATAAAAAGGATGTGAGTGGGTGGGTCGAGGGTCCGCTTAGATAAAAACTGGAAAGTATATTTTTGTTGAGATAGTTTTTTCCTGATTGACAAATCCCCTGAGTACATCCCTAGTATTATTTCGCGTAGTTACAGAAATTATTAATAACAAAAACAATCAATTAATTCAACGTTGTTTATAACAAACTACGATCCCACTTTCTGAGACTGCATATTTCAATGTTGCGTTGCTACCTCCAGCAAGAAGAGCGCTTCCGGGGTAACCTGGATCACAGCGGAGCGTTGAGGGACTGTACTGACCAAAAAGATCCGTCATGCATGGCAGCGCACCTGGCGGAGGAATGTCTACTCGAAGGACTACTCATTGTTAATCCGCCAAAAGGCGCCACATCTGAAGTCAATGACAAAAGTGTAAACGCCATGTTTAGTGTTCACTGTTATATAATTATGCCATCAGACGTCTAACACTCGGCTTCGCGTCGATGTGTTGGAAACTTTTATTTGCAGCGGTTTATCAATAATAATATCAATAAATTCTTTCTTGTCTTCAGATTCACTATCTGGAAGACGAGTTATGGCCACATGAGTAAAACACATACTGTTTTCAGTGTGGCCCCGATTTAAATTGGCCATTATGTTTGGGAGTGGTGGGAACGTATTGCTGGAATACACACTCTACTTGCAAGATCGAACCGTGTTTCGTGTATATTGCTCAAAGTCTCTCCAGTGTGGAACTTGCTGGCAGAAGTTGCCAATCACGTCAGCTCAAACGAGACCCCCACGTCCCCTCGTTCGGCGAAATCCTGCAGTACATTCCTACATGCGTAATAATATTTCTGTAGTCCGCAAGCATTCCATAGTCTGGGAACGTTTCGATCTTTGAAAAAGCGACTTGGTTTCCGAGTGAAAGAGAATGAATCTGGAATCACGGCGAACCTTTGCGAACAGAACAAGGAAACGGGTAGCAAAAACCACACTTTACGACACGGATGTAAAACGAGACTGAATATGACGACCAGCAAGACACGGCGTCCACCTTCGATGTGCGGTTAAAGAAAAATGGACGGAAAATAAATCACAGCGGTAATGAGTCTAAAGCGCGTCCGGCCAAACGACAACAGTGAAGGAAAATAATATCAGGCAGATTTTAGCACATGCAGAACAATAAAGGACAGACAAAGCTGAAGTTCATCCCAATAATAATGATCCGTGGGCATATACATACAAACCAAGAAGGTATATTGTAAAAATTTTCAACCCAAATTAAAGAATTTCGGGCCATGTGTAACAATAAAACGAGTTTGATAGTACACAATTTTGTCCCATATTAAAATAGACTAACATATTTCTAGTATTCTGCCGACGTACATGAATTTAAAATCCCTAGATACCGAGACTACAGTGGTACAAGTAAAACCCAATATAGAACAGTCAACCACGTATCTATTTGGGACTGCCCTACACCCTTCTGACCTCATTCAGAGAACTATTAGTAACTGTAATATCCCAACAAACAGCAACCTACGCTAGCGTTGACATTCAGTGCTTATCATTCACTGAACTTTACAGTGCAACAGTTGCCAACTATATTTAAAGTGAAAATGTGCAAAACTGTGGCACAGAGTTTCTTCGAATATTCGTCTTAATCATCAAACTTCATTATGCTCAATTAACGATGATTATATTTAGTGTACATCCTTCGAATGAAAAATTACGACTTCATTTCCTGTGATTGTTTTCCTAGCAATAGCTGTGTAGTTTTGCCGTGATTTTTTCCCTGTGAGTTTTTTTCTGCACGCCGGTTGTGATGTGTCCAGGCATATCGCCGTTGAACGTGGATATGAATTATGTTTCAATGACAGAGCCTTTGGCGTGGGCAATTAATTATTTCACTATTGATAAAAATTGCGCTTCCGGATTTGTTGCGCGCACTGTTACTGGGGTTTCACTTGAATTCGAGTTTAAGTCTAATGCATCAAATAATATATAAATGGACATTTTTAGTTGCTAATATCATGATACTGTAGTAACGTATCGTTTTAGCGGTACAGAGCTGGACGTTTTTATTTGTTTCTCTTAACAGAATTTTACATGTTTAGTATAAACTACACACAAAAGTTGCACAAACGAGCTAGTATGTTGCAGTGGACACTAGGTAGGTTTGGTTTTTTGCAAACTTAATTTGAAATGAGACTAGCGAAAAATCGAATTGATTAAGAACCGTTAAGCTATTCATGCGCTAAAGATGTGAGCATCAAAGAACCTGATTCATGATGGGCTAAATCAGTTACGCAAATGTTTTTAATAACAGCCTTCGTTCTAGTCACAGACATGTGAATTACACCCAGACACGTAGACAAGCAGTGCAAAAGGGAGTTCAACAGTACTGGTTCGTGGATGGTACGAAAACACGTGACAGGGCTATATAAAAAACACCGGGGACAGTCCCGAATTTTGGGAAAATCATAAACACGTCTGCGGTGACCAAAATTCGCTCGGCCGAAATTTTCCCACATCAGTCTTTTATGATATCACCGCCCGCACGATGTTACGCAATGCTATACGAATCTACGTCTAAACACGGCCGAATTACCAACGCGTCGCCTGACCAGTTAAGGGAAAGTACAACGATTTTCATTGGTTAATTACTACGAAACCAGCATATTGATAAAATGCACAAATTCTCAGAAGTTTTCGTGTATTAATCTTTATTATACTGTAATATATTTGGGGGAAAGAAAATGTTACAGACCATACGTCATCTGTTGAAAAACACATGTCATATTTCGCTTTCAAAGCTAAACATTTATTGGTATGTATTTTATTACAGTAAATTGGTATCTAGATATGTCGTAAAACTAGCATATTTTAAATCATCGCCTATTCGTGTATTTTTAATAGTAAAAGGTGCAAAATTTCGATAGCAAGAATTAAAGATATTAGGATTAACCAGTCAATATGTCATAAATACTAATACATTCAGTGTCGCCGTGTCCCATAAAACAGTCCTTCTGTTAACCAATGGAAATCGCTTTATATGGGGGCAAGTTTAGTCACAAATTAGTGTATCATGCTGGCGCAACAGATTACATGAGAAAAAAATTAAAACGTTAAGCCGGGGGGCGGGGGGGGGCTAAATAGGTCACTGCTAATGTAAAACAATTCTGGAGCAGATCGGGGTTAACCATCGCGCGTTTGCCTTCCAAATTATGCAGTTTTGAAATATCTGTTGTTACGCGAATTATCGGTTGACGCGAAAGCGCAGATTTCACTGCGCACTGCTGCACCGGAAGGAAAGTGCACACATTAAATATTGTTTTGAACGGAAGCGTTAACTTTGTTAACAAACCAAATTTCACGAACGAGCGCCCAAACAGGCAATCGTAAAGGTAAATATGGCCGGCTCAACACACTCCATAGAAACCACGCAGCACACAGCGTCTTATTCATCAATAAAGCTAGATAAAAAAAAGAAACCCGTTAAACGAGGCAATAAGGATTCTAAACAAGAAAGAAATTGGGGCTATAGGCTCCCTTATCAGAAATCTTCAGTATTTTTTTTAAAGAATATTCTACAGGATTTTTTTTAAAGACAATATTATTGTTTACAATTCTATTAAATTCTACACAATTGTATACAACTCATTAGAACATTTAACTAGACGTAAACTAACTCTGTATAAGATCTGTATAATTAAATTGTTTATATTCCCAATTCCACTATACTGAGTCGACAACGCCGCTTTAATTTTTCGCGCGCCGCTATAACCACTGACCATGTGCGCCTGTCGAGTCATCGATGACATATCCGGCAGCGAGAGTGGTCAGGGACGCACAGACAATCTAACTTGGTGCTAAATCGCTTCAAAAGTGAAACCATTGAAACCGTTCGGCGGCCAACTTCCGTCACTTCAGGTTTATAGCATCTGAAAATGCCCTGGGGAAACCCGCACGCGAAATGTCTTATAAACCAGCGACTTGACGTCGTCCGGTATGCAAGGCACAAACGCAAGAAGCTGATCATGATCGCCAAGATATGTGAGTATTGCGAGAGCGACTTAGTGCTGGTAATTTGTTGACGGCTGTAGTTTTTCGAAAACAAACGACATTTACGACCAAGCAACCATTATTATGGAGCGTCGCTCGTGTGATCACTCCTCATGAATTGATATTGTAAACCGATTTGAAACAACCTATCCCTTTGGTTTTGAAGTGCAACCGTGCTCGGTATTTCAGCGTAATATCAGTTTTTCTTGTTATATTGCATTGTATTATGCCAATTTAGTGCGGCTTTAGAGTTACCTTTTCACAGTTTGTCGTGGTAATAACAATTCGTGATAGTGGCGTACCATATTCTGACTTCATTATCGCAGTCTAGTTTTTAGGTAGTTCAACCTTCAGATACCCTTCACGTGAGCAAACCGTGCGTCATTCCGTTGGTGAATATCGGCGTAGCTATTCAGCATATTCGCGACCAGCTGTCCACAGTTTCCAATAGCTGTGGACTACGTTTGCCATGGCCAGGCGTTCACGAGATCACGTGATGGGTGTATCATAGGCGTCGGAAGCCGTTTAATTTTGTTTCGGTGTGGGGCTGCGAGAAATGACCTCGGGTGGAGGTTTGGGTCACGTGCCCCTAAAAAATTCTAGCAAACATTGGGGATTTATGGGTGGGGGAGGGGACGAAGTATACACAAGCTCCGCATCTAAAATTGCGGGCCAAGCTCCCCCCTCAGTTCCGACGCCTTTGCAATAACATCCGTAAAGTTGTTTTCACGTCTGCTTGCAATGTAGTCATATTCATCCGAAACATTAAAAATAAAATATAACGGACAAAATATATTTGCAAAACATGGTTCAATAAAACACGCTTTGGCGATCTCGGTGTTTGCAATATCTAACATGACTTTACGATAAAACGATCGGACATAATGTTGTGATTTCGGGTATTACGTTAGTAACGTTTAATTGTATTCTATTTGTTTTCCCAACAGATGTCGCTCTGGCTATATGCCACGTGATGTGGACCGAGTGTAGAGGTATTCCACTGGCCACAACGACAACCGAAAGAGTTGAGGAAGGTTATTGGATGGATTCTCTTTACCGACAGGCCATCGTCGTGAAGTTAAGAGGAAACGAGAGCTTTGCTCATTATGTAAGTATACCTATTAGTTTGAAGTGTTCTTTATGTTTACGTCGCGGCAAAACAGATACCACCAGACTACTATTACAGGGATCAGCCTAAAGTGACCATGTAAATGTTTTGCACGATTATAAGAAAACGGGATGATAAAAATGTCTTAAATGTTTAACCTGGCGTTATCATTATGTTATTGACAGGCTGGTGAAGTTTATTCAACATCACTCATTACTAACTCTTCTAAAATGGCTGAACGTGCCATACCCGTCAATGTTGACCAATTTTTGCATGAATCACTACGCATTCGTGCGTTGTGGCAAAACAGTTGCCAAAAATCCTTCCGCCTATTAAAATAATCTGAAAATCCACAGTTACACTGTCAAAAGGTTTCTACCAGCATACCTGGCAATGTCCCTGCTCAAATGCACTTATGTCAGATTATATGAATTTTAAAACTTCCTATATCCAAACTTACTATGTCATACATTAGTCTGTAACACACCAGGAAGTTTACCTGAGGCATGATCCCTACTGTCAATCCCTGCAGTTACCACCACGGTCACCGCCATAACTACAACCACCGTCACAACCATAACTACCACAACCGCCGCCGCCACCACAACCACCACAACCACCACCTCCACCTCCACCTCCACCTCCATCTCCACCTCCACCTCCACCTCCACCTCCACCTCCACCTCCACCTCCACCACCACCACCACCACCACCACCACCATCATCACCACCGCCGCCGCCGCCACCGCGACCGCGACCGCCACCGCCACCGCCACCACCACAGCCACCGTCACCGCCAACGCCATCACCACCGCCACCGCCACAGCCACCGCCACCGTCACCACCACCACCACCACCACCAGCACCAGCACCAGCACCAGCACCACCAGCACCATCGCCATCACCACCACCTCCACCTCCATCAACTCCACCACCACCGCCGCCACCGCCACCGCCACCGAAACCCCGCCACCGCCACCGCCACCGCCAACGCCACCACCTCCGCCACAGCCACAGCCACAGCCACCACCACCACCACCATCAACACCAGCACCACCACCACCACCATCACCACCACCACCACCACCACCACCACCACCACCACCACCACCACCACCACCACCACCACCACCGCCACCGCCACCACCTCTGCCACAGCCACCACCACCACCACCACCAATATGACAATACCATCATGACGTTGTCTTCTCCGGCAGTGCACACAACCGTTCCTGTTGCAACTCGTGACCAGAATACCGGATATTACGTCATGTGAGGAACTCGCGGAGAAAATCCTGCAGCTCAGGGAACGCGCATCTTCTCCGCGAACCGACCAATCAAAGGTGGCCACGATAACGACAGCGACACCTGAGTCGGCTAATATCAACGTAAGTTGGATATTTGCCTGCAGTTACGTTAATAAATAACTAACTACAGTGGTACGGAAAATATCTGTCAATACAGTGAACTCCGCTTAATAGAATCACTTAGGGCCAGAGCAATTTCATTATGTTAAAGGTCCCTCCTCAGTTCGATAAAAAAATCTCATTTCAAGTTTATTTTGCGAAATATCAAATCTTATTAGTGTCTACTGCAATATTCGAGCTCGTTTGTGCAAGTGTTGTAAATGATTTGTGTGAAATCATCAGACGAACTATTCAATTACTTAATGTTTGGTCAAACATTAATTGAAGTGAAAATGTAAATGTTTAAAACTTACGAATGATGCCCTTGATGAAATTTCGTAACTTTATCAAGTAATCTGCAGGAGGATGGAGGTGACGTCCGTGATCGGCATTGATCCGCAAAGTGTAAACCATTTTGAATATCCTATGCTTATTATATTATGCTTATCTAACGACAAAAGTAAATTATTTCAATGATTTGCACAAAATACACATTGTTAATTCTAATAAGAGACTGCGAATGTTACTTAAACTATTCACACACTACATATTTGGACATCATCGAACCGGATTTGCGATAGGTTAGATCAGTTGATTCAGTTTTAAGCGGTTGACTCATACAACGGGAATGTGGGATGATTCCGTCCCAGTCAAAATAGTTGATTCTACTTAAAGGCTGATTCTGTTGTCCACGATTCCCTTATACGGCGTTCACAAATCGCAATACCGTGCACTCTATTGATACCAACATTTTGGTGAGATAATATGTCGCCGACTATACAAATGTATCGTTGTTCGTGATAAATAACACAGTTTTACCGCCACAATGCTTCTCCACACGGGATACACCGCGGTACTAACGGAGAAGCATTGAAAACTAGATATAATGATACCCATTCATTACTATGGATTGTGACGAATGACGTAATTATGTGCGTTGAATATACAGGAAATCGCCAATAAGCCACGTAATGCAAAAAAAGGTGTTGAAGACGGATGTTTTACGGAGAAAAATCCGGTGTAATTTTCGTTTTACGCACGCGTCAGTGGTTTACTTGAATGTAGCCTGGCACAGAGTTGACGACCATTATCGAACTCTTCCTGAATACGTTTTCTATATACCACGCAGCGAGTGGTATTTACACATGTAGGCCTATGTTTTGATTGGTGGTTCATTATCACAATCTTCGGGTGCCGTGCTTGTTACAGTCATATGTCATCATAATCCTATATTCCCAAGATCACGTGTGTCTTTTAACAGTTCCGTTGTGCTCCTTCCTAGCCAGCTCGCTAGACCATCAGGGACTTTAATTCTTAGCTGCCATCTGCTGCTTTTTCCCTAAATCTTTCCCGTTGTCACTGGATATTCTGCTTTTTTCTTTCCCATCACGTCACTTAGAAATTCTGCTTTTCTTTTCCTGACACCGCACACGAAATTCCTTTTATGGTTAGTTCTTCTTAGAATGTCTTCATTAGTTTTCTTTTCTGACTCTATCGACGATACTTAAGCATTGCTATAAATACACACATTAATGTTGCTTCTATATTATGCTGTAATTGTTTTTTCACACTCTTACAGTAATATGGGATCTATGTAGCATTGCAAAACATGTTTCCTTACTTTAAATGATAGACTAGTAACTCACAACTGGTAAACCATGCGAGTTGTTTCACATTCAATTGTGATTTCAGGGCCTGCGGAAACTGCTGACGGAGTCGTACCACTACAGCCATCTGGTTACAAACATAAAAATCACGGAGACTGCCTATGTGTGCCGTCTGACGAGACAACACTGCAATGAAACAATCACGTGTGGGCATTCGTCCTACAGGCAGGCGGAAGAAGACAGGTACTGCCATCTGATGGCGTACCTGAGAGACACGGAAACAGCACTGCGACATTTCACGGGGCTGCTAAAGTTCACGGTAGGTTATTTCTACCCTCCTCTCTCCCCGAGGTCCCTTGCAGGGTGGGGTCACTTAAACGCTTTCACCCTATTGACAAGTCGTCGCCATCCATCGCGATCTTCTTCCATTCTCTCCCACTCTCGGCTGCTCATCTCTACCCTTTCGACATTTCTCCTGACGCTGTCCCTCCGTCTTAATGTTGCTCTTCCTCTTCTCCTTCTGTCATCCACTTCTGTTTTCCACCCTCTCTTTGTCTACTAAAGTAGATTTATTATCGAACCCGGTTCCTTCAACTGTGTTGATATGTTTACTAAATTACGAAGACATACGCTATATTTTTTTATTAATGTGAAACGCATGACGTTATTTTGACGAGACCAGGCAATACAGTGCTTAAGTATTAAATAGTTGTTAAAATGGTTGATAAAAGTAATTTTTCAAAAACATAAGAAAGATGGTCGAACTAGAGGACACGAATAAGCATTAATAAAAGGACAGCGTGGATTTGACATAAGAAAGTATCCGTTCTCACAGGCCACAATAAATGAATGGAACAAAGTGTGCACTGGTTGTATGAACAATGTTTATATTAAAAACAAAAATGGCTGATATCTGATACCAGCCAATGACGTCCACTAACCATTGTTGATTTGCGGGGCAGTCTTGTTAAATCGTATTATTAAGTCGACATTTATTCATTATAATTCATCGTGTGTATGTTCTGTTTCAGGTGACGTCATCAGGAATCGCAGTACCCGACAAACATCACGATAGTGCGGCTCCATCTTCTGACGATAAACCGAATTTCCTGTACGTGCGTTTCGACACCGTGTCCGTCCTGTATGACTTGACTAAACACTTTGGTCAAGTCGTTGACCGTCTGTCCGCTGGGCTGAACGTACAACACTAAGCGAGTCGTGGAAAGGAAAAGAATAAACAGGATCAAAGGGCAAATATAGGGAAATATGCCGTAAAGTGACGCAACATCAGAGAAGGTATTACCAAAATGGCGCTAGAGGGAATTCCTTGTCATCAGTCAGTATAGACAAGTTAATTTCGGCATTGAATTGCGTAGCTTGTTTTTCTTGAAGTTATTATTAGCGTTCACGGAGGGATCTGGGCTGGCCCTGGAAATTCATGAATTGAATTAATTGACCAAAAATATATTTTGTACATCTTGTACAACTTTTTGATTAGGTTATTAGTTAATTGTGTTGTACTCATTATCTACATTTTGTCGTTATACTGCCTTTGCTTATGCTAGGCGTACATTGCTTAACATGTGTTGCCAATTGGGTGTTTTACTTAACACGGATCAGTCGTGCAATGTGCGCTGATCCGCAACTCAACAAAACTCGAGTCGCGTGTTGATTTGGCCGGCGTAGCGGCTGTTGAACAATTCGAACATTAAATCGCAACAACAAAATTCTTATGCAATGTTCGCTGACACAATCGCACAAACGCGCGACCCGCAACAAACTTTTAGTAATGTACGCTTATGATTAGATGACTGTATAATTTTTGTGCGCTATGTTGAACTGCAATGTTTTTTATACGGTTTATTATTTTGACTTTGAAACTTATTCTATACGTAACATATTGTATGCATATCTGATTCTATAGAGGGTTGACCGTTTGCAACAATGTGGCAGTTCAGAAACCTTTACTCTTTCATAACATTTACCGATGTTGTCAATATAGAATGGTTGTAATGAAAGATATTTATCAGTGTTACTTTTTAACATCTGTATTATACATATTTACTATATCAAAACATATATTTGAGAAGCCATTAAGCAAGATTTATTTGTGATATTCATATATGTTAATTTATTTACATGTTTATTTACTACGCACTAATTTACAGATTATTTTATTTACCAGATTTTGCTATCATACATATTGTGTGTTGTATTTCCTATCATTTTTGGCATTAATCAAGATTTACTGGTGATATTCCTACATACTAATTTAATTGCATGTTTATTGATTACGCATGTGATATGTTACCGGTTGTGAACTTGAATATTTGGTACTACTGTGTAATATTATTTACATAAACTTTGAATGTTGTCACCTGGATATTTGTTCTTATACAATAAATACTTTATTTACAACGAAGACTGTGATGTGCTATAACTGAGGAATACATGTGTGGAATTACGGGTCGTTTCAACACGCTGTTATTTGTTAACCAAACGTGTGACAGTAGGTATAAGACATTTATACCAGTATCTAGGCCATTTAAAAGTTACGCCTTGGTCATAAATATCTAGGCAAGCAAACGTTATGCCTTGGTCATACATATCTAGGCAAACAAAAGTTGCGCCTTGGGCATACATATCTAGGCAAACAAAAGTTACGCCTTGGTCATAAATATCTAGGCAAGCAAACGTTATGCCTTGGTCATACATATCTAGGCAAACAAAAGTTACGCCTTGGTCATACATATCTGGACAAGCAAAAGAAAATTGGGATTTAAACAATTCCAATATGGTTAGTTTTTAGTTTCATTGGATTCTTTTCCTGTCTCGGTTTGATAGCACGACAAATATTATTTACCATGTTCACGACAAACCCTACTTCAGCACGGAGTGTACTCGTACTGCACATGCAACGACATTTTATGAGATATGACTAACCATTTGACCATAAAAATGCTCTGTCATATTTCTGCGGATTGCTATTATATGAACTATTTTCCTGGATATGGTGAAGTAAATGTTAGAGTGTATATAGACGGATGGCATCAACAAGTTATGCAATTGTATCAAAGTGTGGTGTGGGAGCCCACATTGGAAGTTTATTATTAGGCATGGGGCATGAACAGGTGATGCAATAATTGTACCCATGATGTTTTAGCTTTTGGCGTGGTACATTATAGTAAAAGGCTACTAAAGTAATGGGACCGTCCGTAGATGTTTACTAATTTTGATTGTTTGACGCCGACCCTGGGATGTGGTGGGAAAGTTACCAAGCGATGGGTATAAGACGCTAAGAAAAGTGTATTCAGGAGAGGGGCCAGAGCACAGAAATGCGGCATTAGAGTTCCAACGATGATGTCCGGCAAGGCCCGGTATAATGAGTACGCAGTTAATCGCGAAGTCGCAACCCCTCTACAACTTGGCTCGCACTGACAAAGGCGAGTGAAAAGCCACACAACACAATGCTACGCAAGTAATTACTGCGCATTGTTTGACATATGCATTGACCGACGGCATCGGCCGCATCTCGTTTTCTGCTGCCTACTGACTGCATGCCACAGTTCAGCTGCCTTCCCCGCGCGCGCGCGACACCAGTGCGTCCGCATGAGCCGTCGTTATATTGATTGACAGCTGGCTATGAAGCGCCATCCATGTCAGTGAAGCGCGCATGTGATTGGTCAGTCACCGCTCCGCGTCGCGCGGTTCGTGTTAGTGAAGCGCGCATGGGATTGGTCAACGGTCGCGACGGGCTTCCCTCACGGTCCCGAAATAGCTGTCCTGCGTTGCAGTGACGTCAGTGACTGTGGTCACCCCTACTTTTCTCGAGTTGTGCCCATGAGGGGGGTCACTCAATACATCGCCAGCTAGTACGTACATCATAATTATACTCCCGACAAAATCCACGTTTTGTTTTCTGTATCCAACACACGTTAACGCATGCAAGTTGCAATGCTATTAAGCTTACTGCTTTCATATGTCGTACTTTAAATAAGATAAATGTATCTTTTATATAAGTGACGTCAGCAGCCTCTTAACTTGGCTAGCTGCGCAGATATAAGTAGAACGTTGCCGGTGATCTCAGCCTGTTTGAGGGCATGACGTTGGCCAGAAATAAGTGTCCGACAGTGAACCCGGCCTGTGCGGCAGTGATCTCGGCCTGTAATTTTCTGTAAAAACCGACGTTAGATAAAGCTTCTTCTTGTCTAGTCAGTGATCTCGGCCTGTTTGAGGGAGTGATGTAGGCCAGAAATAAGTGTTTGTAAAATAAAACGTTGTATTATGTATTGTGATAACTGCTATATACTCCAGTAATCGACTCAATAATAATGTACAATATTGCATCCCAGCAATCACACTACGTATATGCAACGTTGTATGAAGGTAAAGGTTTGGTAACGTCAGGAATTACGCTTTATTAACGTTGTGTCAACGTAGTCTATCTACGTTATGACAATACGTAACAACAACGTAACAGTATTACGTTCTACTTACGTCGTGTCCACGTACTGCAACTACGTTGTGCCAGTACGTAGCAAAGACGTAACGATATTACGTCGTGTCCACGTACTCCAACTACGTTGTGCCAGTACGCAGCAACGACGTAGCGATATTACCTATAATTATATTATCTTCCTACAATTTTTCTGACATTATTATGCCGTTTCCAGACATGTTTGGCACCTTGTCACTACCTTTATAATACGTTTATACCACGTAAAATAAAAGGATTTCCTGACATTATCAAACTACTAATATTCTCGTATATGCAACGTCTTTTACTGGGATAATCCATTATAATTTTAGAGTCCGTCGTAAGGATATATGTTACGTAGAAATAACGATCGTTGCATGGGGCGGCCTCGATTCAATACTGTCAGATATTTACAATGTTATGCATAGTTATAACAATATTTCTACAAAACTTGTCCATCAAATGAACTGTATTATGAAGAAGCGTTTTAAAATTTAAACGCGCCACCCATGGTAGTTTAACTGATGTCACACGATTGACACTGGTATAATCGGCAACAGCGTGTTAATCGCAACGACATTCTGTGGACAAATTTGTGTCCAGACATGTGTCATATAACTGGTACAGAACACGTAAATTCACGTATTTCAACTGGTTCAAATCACCGGTTTCCGTAAGTGAATTCACAAGATTCTGTGGACAAATTTGTGTCCCGTAACTGGTTCATTTGACTGGGTGAATCCATGCCTTGTGGGTTAACCATCTCGTGAGCGCAATGACAAATCTTAAAGTTAAATACCTAAACCGTAAGACGCTCTCGAATATTCGACATTTTCGCGGTTCTTTTGATGTTCTGATCGGCATGCGAGTAATACGATTCCTTAATCCGCGCTAGTGACCCGCAGGTTAACTATAATCCATCATTAGTTGCACTACCCCACGGGGGCCACTCAATGCTCTGCCAGTATACCACCCTTGAGAACTGACCGAACTGAGTCCCTGAATACGTTTTACACTTTCAGTGCCGTTTTCACGTTGAGCGGGTTGAAATACGCACACTTTTCCTTGACAGGAGTCACATTCCACAAGTTACGCAAAATTATATTATCTTTTCAAGTTAAAGGAGTAAAAGGAAATACGCATTTTTCGCGTATAAACTATGCAATGTTTCACGATATGTGCTGTAGATTAATTCATTATCATAATATGTCGGTGAATTATTCACTTTAATTAACATTCTAATGTACGCATAACATATTTTTTATTACTACATTTATTTTATTTAAAGTACGAAATATGAAAGTAGTAAGCTTAATAGCAGTGCAACTTGCTTGTGTTAACGTGTGTTGGATACAGAAAATAAAACGTGGATTTTGTCGGGAGGATATGATGCACGTACTAGCTGGCGATGTATTGAGTGACCCCCCCCCCGTGGCCACAACTCGGGAAACGTAGGGGTGACTACAGTGGCTAGTTTTAGTATTGCGATAGTTGTATTACTATTGCAATACTATTGCGATTATTTACCAGTTATTGCTATATATAGTGTAATGTATTCGCGCTTAACCAGGTGAGCTGCAGTACCGAACATAATTTAATGGTGGCGCCATCGCGTGGCCTTGGATGCAATTGATTTGTAAGTTCACTGACGTCACTGCAACGCAGGACAGCTATTTCGGGACCGTGAGGGAAGCCCGTCGCGACCGTTGACCAATCCCATGCGCGCTTCACTAACACGAACCGCGCGACGCGGAGCGGTGACTGACCAATCACATGCGCGCTTCACTGACATGGATGGCGCTTCATAGCTGGCCTACGTTGCGCCCAGCCGACCGATCAGCTGTCTTCCCCGCGTGCGACATCAGAGCGTCCGCGTCAGCCGCACAAACATAAATAGAACACCCGCTAGTATAGGGGGGTGGGGGGGGGGGTGGAGGGGTGATTAATGATGCTACTCTAAGGTCAGCCGTGGTCACGAAACGTCGCCGTCTCCACGACCTATTGACATTCGGCCTACTGATCGTCCAGCCGACAACGAGCTCGGCAACACTGCGGTCATAAGACAATGCGACCGACGGCCACATCAGCTACTGTTTAGTGTCTACAATTTCCCCAGTACTGATTCATTCACACTTGTGCTAATTCACACATGTCTGAACCTGATCTGTATCCACCTCGTGACAGCAGGACTGCTGGAAATGTCACTGGGTGTCAGTGCCAGTGGGTGACATTTAGTTGAAATATCAATTAATACCAAATTAACTGCCCTTACTGGTAACATTAATTAATTAAACTAAGTTAACTTAGTTGAGCTAATTCAACTAACAACTTAAATTAGTGTTATGGCTTGCAATAGGTTTAATATGATTAAGCTGCGGTTAGATGAACAAATCTCCTACCTTAACCATAAACCAATAAACCAAAACCATATATAAAATATGTTATGATGCTTAATAGTAATGACAATAAAAAGTTGATTATTTTTCTTCAGGATATTCGTCCGTTTGAAGCAGTTGGTGGTGCTGGATTTCTAGAACTCGTCCAGCACACTATGGACAGTAGACAGCAGACAAGTAGACTTTATACAATGTTTATATATTATGTTTTTTTATGTTATTTAATAAAACAATGCGTGAGTGTTACAGTTTATTTGTGTTTCGTTGTTATGATAAAATAATTGGTTTATCATTTAAAAAAATTAACGGGCCACGGGCTTGCAGGCCGCAGGCTTACCCATCTTTGGCCCGCGGGTATGGCCCGGGCCTGGGCCTCAAACATGCGGGCCGGACCGGGCCTAGGCCAAACATTAACGGTCAGAGTCGGGCCTGGGGCGGGCTAGGGATCATGCCTCAGTTACACTTCCTGGTGTGTTACAGACGAATGTAGGGCACAGTAATTTTAGGTATGTGTCATTTTTAAAAAATCACATCATCTGACATAACTGCATTTGAGCAGGTACATTGGCAGATTTGCTGGTAGAACATGTTGGCAGTGTCTCAAGTCTCAAGTGGTTTTACTCCAAACATCCCAAACTTGGGCTAACGCAGGAGTTTGTGGTGGGCTGTGCGCATGCGCTGTGGGTGGTACATTCGATTAAAAGACTAGTATCATTAATGTTGCTGAAATGGTTTTTATTTGATAGTTTTATTTATTTTATGTATTGGATGTTTAACGAAATTTTTAATAGGTTGGTTGTGTGTATGGACACTGTCGCTGCCCTGCCACATGCACACATAGACAGTCTCCATACCCACACCCTGGATAAGTTTACGCTAAGCTGTGTTTTAAAGGCAGTTTATGTGAGGAGGTGTGGTGAAAGGGAGTTCCATAATAGCTTCTTGAAATGATTTTGGGTTTTTTATGTTGGTAATTTATGATGGAATCATATTCCATATGCGAATGGCTCTGGGATAAAATGAAAAGACCATTGCATTTATACGACACTTGGGGGCTATGTATTGTCCACGGGTTCGAGAGCGAGTTAGTAGGCCTGAAGGGGGGGGGTGATCTCAATAATGTTGTTTATAATTTTGTAGAAGGTAGTGGCTTGTTTGATAATGCGCCTTCGTTCGAGGGTTGGCCACCCAAGGGCAGTAATTAGATCTGCTGGATTTGTGTTTCGTCTGTAGTCATTTTTAACAAATCTGGCAGCAGAGTGTTGCACTCTTTCAAGGCTTTTAATTTGTGAAAAGGTGTGGGGATTCCATATGGGTGAAGAGTACTCAAGTTTTGGCCGGATTAGCATGTTGTAGGCTGTTTGTTTAACTTCGGGTTTACATGGGCCAAGAGTTCGTTTAATCATGCCTAAACATTTCGAAGATTTTGAAGTTATGTCAGTGACGTGATTTGTCCAGGTTAATTTGGAATCCAATTTTACTCCGAGGTATGAGTGGCTGGATACGGTGGATAATGGCTGGCCAGAAAGCGAGTACTTGTGTGTGCTGGGTTTAGTTTTGCTTGTTATTGGAAGGTGGACGCATTTAGATACATTAAATTCCATCTGCCATTTGTCTGACCATGTTTGGAGTTGGCTTAGGTCAGTTTGGAGAATTTCGTGGTCGTTTTTGGAAGAAATGTTACGATATATAATACTATCATCTGCAAAAAGGCGTATAGGAGATTTGATGTTCCCATTTATGTCATTTATGTAGAGTAAGAAGAGGACAGGTCCTAGAACTGAACCCTGTGGGACACCAGATGTGACATCTGTGATGTCCGACAGGGCACCGTTAACTGAGACTCTCTGTTTGCGGTTGGATAGAAAAGATTTGATCCAATTTTGAGTGTTTCCAGTGATTCCGTAGGAGGTCAATTTTGATAGAAGACGTAGGTGAGGCACTTTGTCGAAGGCTTTAGCAAAGTCAAGCAGGATTGCGTCAATTTGGGTCTTGTTGTCCATAGCAGTCATCCAGTCGTGGACTGTCTCAATGAGTTGAGATTCACAAGACAGTCCCGACTGGAATCCGTGTTGGAAGTGGAGAATGATGTTATGCTTGTGCAGGTGTTTCCACATGTTGCTTAGGATGATATGTTCCATTACTTTACAGAGGATGCAGGTTAGTGATATGGGTCTGTAGTTAGCTGGGTCAGATTTATGGCTCTTTTTGTGTATAGGAGTTACTAATGCTTGTAGCCAGTCATTAGGAAGTTTACCTGTGTTGTATGATTGTTGGAAAATTTGGGTGATGATGGGAGCTATCTGCTTTGCAGTTTCTTTAAGGACTCTGGCTGTGAGTTCATCTGGGCCTGTAGCTTTGTTCTGGTTTAGATTTTCCAGCTGCTTTATTACGCCATCTATGCCAATTTCGAGAAGGGGATGTTGGGGTAAGTAGAGGGGCTATTTCGGGGATGGGGTGCTTTTCTTGGGTAAATACAGAGCTAAATTGGTTGTTTAGGGCATTTGCTTTATCTCGATCATTAATTATTGGTTGGTCGTTTACTCGAAGTGTGGGGATGCCAATGTTTTCTCGTTTATTTGCCTTAATAAATGACCAGAATCGTTTTGGATTAGTTTTCAGGCTGTCTCCAATGTGATTGTTAACATAGTCTTTGTAGGATTTTGCTAATGCTTTAGTAGCTTGCTTTCGGAGTTCCTTAAATTTTCCCAGTCACTGTTTAGTCCAGTTTGCTTTGCCTTTTTGTGGCTTTTGTTTCGTCTTCTCTGCATTCTAATTAGTTCACGTGTTATCCAGGGGAGGTGGGTTTTAGCTTTTGTGTATCGTCTCGGTATGTTGTTGTTAATCAAGGTAGTCAGGCGTTCGCGGAAAAAGGTCCAGTTTTTGTCTATATCCTGTGAGTTGGGGTCGATGTCGAAGTACTCAAGATTTAGTTTGTCTATGTCGTCTTTGAGTTGGTCCCAGTCTGCTGATTTGTAACTATAAACTTGGTGGGGGGTTTCTTGTTGCGAACTGGGTTTAAGTTGACGTTGAAGGTCACGGATTCGTGATCGCTCATACCAGGAGTGGTGTGGGTGTTGATGATAATGGAGGGATTTGAGGTGAGTATGAGGTCAAGAATGTTGCCAGAAGCAATGCGTGTGGGGTCGTTTACCATGTTCTGCAGCCCGAAGTCGTTAGTTATTTCTAGTAGTTTGTTGTGCTTGCTGGCAGTGCTGTTATTAGTGGTCTGGTGATTTGTCCAGTTGATATCAGGAGGTTAAAATCTCCAGCTATGACTACGTTAGGGGAGTTTTTGTGATCTATATAGTTTAGTTAGGGAGTCGTGGAGAGCTTCAAGGGATTGGAGGTGGTCATTTGGGGGTCGATAATAAGATGCAAAGTATATGCATTTGTTTCGTGCAAAGTGAATTTTTGTCCAAATTATTTCACAATTTGAGTTTAAATTTTGGAGGGGTTCAGCTACAATGTTGTCACGGAAGGCTATAAGGACTCCACCGCCATGGACATTCCTGTCCTTTCTGATGGCCTCATAGTTGGGTGGTAGGAAAGAGTATGTAGCATAGTTTGCATCTAATTTAGTTTCAACTAGAATATGATGTCTGGATTATTATATTGAATAGTTGCCTTTAGTTGGGTTGCTTTTTCTATGCTCTTAACGCTGTTGGTATTTATCAAAATTCCTTTAAGTGTGTTTCCTTGGGTTTTCTTGTGGCGTTCGGGGGTTGAAGTGTTTTGGGGGTTTGGGGCGAAATTTAAGCATGCATTTTGTGATGTGTGGAGTGTTGGGGTACTAAGCGTGGAGCTGTCGGACTGGGTGTTGGTAGAAATGGATTGCTCATTTCTAGATGGAGAAGTGGTAATATTTGGAATTGGGCGCCCGCATGGGCCAGGGTTTGGGTGGATGTCGCCTGAGAGTGCTATCAGTCTGCTGAGGTACAGATGTGTAACAATGTCTGATTTGAATTTGATTTTGGGTGGGAATTTAATTCGGGGATTCAAAGTTAGGGCATAATATTTTGGTTTAATTTTGAGATTTGATCGAGATACGCGTTGACATGTTCCAATGATCGTTGCTATTAGGAGAGTGACGGTGATTATCTGCGTTAGCCCAAGATTAATCCGCGTGGAATGCTGGACTAGGTGAGGCGAATATTTCCTAAAAGGACATCTGAATTGGAATACGTTTTGTAGCATGGTTTTCAGGAAGTTAGATCCAAATGCAAACAGTGGCGACTTGAAGAAAAGTAAGCTTACTAATGAAATGCTTAGCGATAAAATGAAAAGAACTCACCCGGACGGCGCCGGCAGTGGTAGTCCGCCATCTTTGAAATTTTGGTTCATGTGTTGCGGTAAAGGGCGTTGTTTTTGTTAGTTGCGTTTGTTGTCGTTTGGTTTGTCTGTTTCTGCGTGATCAGTGGATTATGTTGAGTTGTTGTACCAATTGTGGTCATTTGTTGTGTTGGTGAACATGTTGTGTTGAGTGAAATGTGTGGAGCGATGTAACGGACTCGTACCACCCCGACGCATGCGCACATATGTAACTGTGGATTATTAGATGATTTCAATAGGCGGAAGGATTTTTGGCAATTTTTTCACCACAATGCACATGTGCGTAGTAATTCTTGCATAAATCGGTAAACATTGATGAGCATGACACGTTCAGCCATTAAAAAAAAGTTAGAAGTAAGAGACTTTGACTAAACTCGAACAGCATGTCAATGAGATGATGACAACGGCAGGTAAGAAGTTTCAGAATTTTTGATGGTCCCATTTTCTTATAATCGTGCAAAACGTTAACATGGTCGTCAATGGGAAACGTAACAGGAGGCTGAACCCAAATAGGCACCCTGGCAACGGAAATGCGGTAGCCATTGAACAGTCATGGAGGAGGGTTTTTTGCAAAACTATACTGATAAAATGCATGAAAACGTGTGTCTGTCATCAAAAAATGAGTCTGTACTGTGTACAGGCTGCACAAAAGGAAGAATAGTTAAATATGGAGTTATTAATTGCCGACTCAGATGTGGCTACAGTCGTACAGTAACAGTGCATCGGCTCAGTTACATGCTTCAGCAAAGGATCATACGTGTTGACCCAGGCTTAGATGCTAGTTATCTGTGCCATAACAGCCTGTGTGTGAAAGAAAGCATATATATATATATATATATATATATATATATATATATATATATATATATATATATATATATATATATATATATATATATATGGAGCCACACTCTGTAAGTAACAACAGGCAATATTGCATAGCTAAAAACATTTGCTTTGGTCATGGGGAATACCCCCAGTGTCTATTAGAGTTGAAATAAAAGAAATGGTAAAAACTTACATTTTTTCGAGTTGTGTAGAATGAACTGTTTCGAATCAACGTCTTATTCACTGATGTGCATCAATGTCAGTTAGCCATCATAACTGGTGTTGCATCGTGTGTGTTGGTCTTGGTATCAGTATCAGCAGTATGTCGTGTATCTTGGTCTCTAGGTCTTCGTATGATTGTGTTCGCAGATATGTCAGTAGGTAGATAGTAGATGCTGCATGAAATACAGAATATTGCATTATTAGAATGTTGTGTGTGCATAGTTCTTGTGTGTTTACTCTCTGCTGACATAGTTGTGGTCAGCAGATGTCCGTGATCTTAACGAATATGGGTGATCAGTGCGATCTGCAGGTGGCTTTCTCTGCCGCCGCCTTCTTTTCACCACTGGCCTAGTAACAGTGGCTATGCTTGTCAATCCTGAAGTTGATGCCTTAGCTACACTTGCTCGAGTTGCAGGTTTTGGGTCAAGCTGACCTTTTCTGTATCTATCTTCTTGACGCCGTTTCTCTTTTGCTTCAAAATAGTCTTTCATTCTCTTTAATTTTGTATGCCGTCTTTGCAGTCGCACTGATGGCCATCTCGAATCTGCTCGCTGGTAGACCACGTCGTGCTAAATGTTTTTGACTGCCCGAGCCACCCTGCCACCCTTTGTGATAGGACACTTTACATTTTCCAGTTTTCGTAGCATTGAATTTCCAGCTCCATAATTTATACGATCAATGACTGAACACACTCGTCCCTGTGCATTTCTGCTGAAGTTCACATTCTTTGGAAGGGATGCAGAGAATGATCTGTTGATCGATTCATTCTTGTCTGTGGTTAATCAATGTTGTGTCATCTGAAGTGCTGCATTTCCGAGACGCATTTCTATCAACCCTTGGAGTGTTAACCTATCGCCATCTGTCATATTCAGTCGTGTCATACCACTTGCCTTCAAGTGCTGTGATTTATGCCACCAATTGTTTTGCAATCCGCCTCGGCATACCACTGCATGTCGGCGACAGTTTTTGCATGAACCAGCATAGCAGTCTACAGTAGTTTGAATTATCTTTGGCATCTTACTAGTGATGGTAGTAATGTCACTGGAATACAGGGTGTGCACACTTGTGTAGATCTTCTGGCATCTGGTCTTCACATCTTCAGCAAACATTCTTTTCTTTTCTGCTCTGATGATGGCTGTTTCTCCCGGAAACATTCGGGGGGAGAATGAAGCTTTCATGATATGTCTAAATTGCGTCTGACCAAGGTGTGTTGTGTCAGCCTGTCTTTCTATGGGGACTACTGGCATAGTATCCTGTAACCCACGAGAAGCTAAAGCATCTCCATCAGTAGCCACATATCTGATTGCGACATTGTCCTGTGCGAAACTGTGGCCTGTCTGTTTGCCAATTTCATACTCCGAGATTGGATCCACTGCTCGTAGAGTTGCCGAGCATCGCTCATGACCTGGGCATGTGACATTGTGACCTTGACTGCGAAGCATGGCACCTACTTTGCACAGCTTATTCTCTAGATGAAAACCTATGATCTGGTGTTGATCTGTCTGCCACTCTATGGCAGCTCCGATAGCTTGCGATGCAGCCTGCCCGACTCCATAACTGTTCTTATGTGCTGTTGCGTTATACCTCACATCCATGCTTGTGTTGATCGGGACATTTTCTGGCAGACCACGCATAATGTTAATCTCTTTTGTTTGCTCTCTTTTCTGCTTCAAATCATCCATTGTTGCCTGGGCAGTGATAGCGGCAACCCTGTCTGCATTTCTTTGCAATCCACATCGGCTTGGAGGGTGTGTTCGTTGCAGCCAGAATGTGACGCATCTTTGTGATTCCCATTGTCGAATCCTGAAGTCCGACATGGAGTGCTACATTCGATGTAGCTGGTTTTTGACCACAACTGCCAGTGTCTACTTCAGTGTACAATTTGTGCATGCCTGACTGATATTCACAGTGCAGACAATGTAATGACATTTTCCAGCATAAACCAACTTGTCTTTCATTGTGTACTTCTAACTGTGGAGATGTGCATGTTGTGTTTTTCGTATGCTCTGTGAAACACTCATTCCACATTGCCACATTCTTCTGCATGTTTAGCAGACGCATCTCAGAAACTCCATCAGTCTCTTCTGTCTGAAGGTAGCTGTCTGTTAAGTCAGGGCATTTATCTGATCGTGGTCGTAGAATCTTGCTATTTCCACATAAACCATCAGCATCGGGCACTGTTAGCAGTCCACCAATGGTTACATGTACCACTCTTGAATATTCATCCATGTTCAGTCGTCGCAGCCACATGCTGCGGTTCGTTTGTCGAGTTTCTGATGTTGCAGCATTTTGTGGTCCCCAGTATGGGTGGCCACGTTTGAAATGGCGCACTTTCTTAATGCCACCAGGGGGTGGTTTGCGCTTACTCTTAACATCACTCTCACTCTTAATTTTACTCTCACTATACTCAATTACTGTCGCTTCCATTTTGTAACAATGCACGGTAATCCAGGCAAAATTACAATTGAAAGTGACAAAATGTTATTTGAAATCACAGACTTCTAATCAGTCTGAAAGTTCAAATGACAGTGACAGAACATCTGTATTATAGGGGGAGGGGAGAAAATTGCATTAGTAAAACCTCGATTTGGACATGTATATCAATCTCAACCAATGACATTGGAGTATAATGACTTATTGGTCAGTTTTTGTTTACTTCAGCTAATTAGACACATGTGCCTACTGTGGAGACCACCTGAGGTAGTATGCCCTCTTGTGGCTTGCTGATAAAGTCTACTGGCTGGCTGGAGCTGATTCATCAGGCAAGTGCCTTTGTTATTGCTAGTTTGCTAATTAGGTTGTATAATGTTATGCAATTGAACTAGTTGAGAAGTCTAGCTTTGATGGAATTCACAGTTTAAGGTGAATCTTGTGTATATTTATATATGTGTAATAGGGCAAGAGGCAAAAAAAATAATATAATTTTCAGTGTAAAATAAAAGCTGGCTGAATACAATGTGCTTACAGAACATATGCTTGGCTCTCTGAAACATGGTGTTACAAATTCATAAATGCTAGCTGAGAAAGTGTGTACCTTCAAGAGTTAAGGTGGATTATAGGTCGTTACACATTAAAGCGGCTATCCTGGGCATGCACTGCCCAGTGGGGTGGTATTGTTTAAATGTGTCTAAAAACCAAACATATGGACAGATGTAAAAAAATTTTGACTGAGAGCATGATACATGTGTGTCTCTAAAATATGTTAAATTCAATTTTTTTCGCAAATATTGTGATGTCTATTTGGGATCATGCCTCAGTTACACTTCCTGGTGTGTTACAGACGAATGTAGGGCACAGTAATTTTAGGAATGTGTCATTTTAAAAAAATCACATCATCTGACATAACTGCATTTGAGCAGGTACATTGGCAGATTTGCTGGTAGAACATGTTGGCAGTGTAACTGTGGATTTTTAGATGATTTCAATGGGCGGAAGGATTTTTGGCAATTTTTTCACCACAATGCACATGTGCGTAGTAATTCTTGCAGAAATCGGTAAACATTGATGGGCATGACACGTTCAGCCATTTAAAAAACGTTAGAAGTATGAGACTTTGACTAAACTCGAACAGCATGTCAATGAGATGATGACAACGGCAGGTAAGAAGTTTCAGAATTTTTGATGGTCCCATTTTCTTATAATCGTGCAAAACGTTAACATGGTCGTCAATGGGAAACGTAACAGGAGGCTGAACCCGCTAGACTTGAAGAATTTTTGCGGGCCTGGCCCCGGCCTGGACTCTAACTGCTAATTGCGCGCCGGGATCGGGCTCAAATTATAGACCCGTGCAGGGCATTACTGCCTAATAAGATCCAGTATGGCATATAAAGTGAAAGTTAAATTCAGTAGAAAAAATAATTGTGTGGAAAAGGGACTATCCATGAAGTACGTCTGGCTTGGTTTGATGTTTTTGAGACCTTCCCTCCCATTGTGACGCTTCTGCATGAACTTCACAAGGGATATGCCTTTCCTGTACAAATAACACACCTGGAGAAGTTCTCCGGATGTCTCTGATCTCTGCGCCTGTAGGGCATGTCACAGGCGGAGAGACGACGTGACCACAAATACGGAAACCATTTGTCCATTCACTCATCATATATCACAAATGAGACTATTCACTTTCAATTACTACAATATGAATTGCTTTATGAATAAGATAGAGAGAGAGAGAGAAAGAGAGAGAGAGAGAGAGAGAGAGAGAGAGAGAGAGAGAGAGAGAGAGAGAGAGACAGAGAGAGACAGACAGAGAGAGACAGAGAGAGAGAGAGAGAAAGAGATAGCGAGCGAGAGAGAGAGAGAGAGCGAGCGAGCGAGAGAGAGAGAGAGAGAGAGAGAGAGAGAGAGAGAGAGAGAGAGAGAGAGAGAGAGAGAGAGAGAGAGAGAGAGAGAGAGAGAGAGAGAGAGAGAGAGAGAGAGAGAGAGAGAGAGAGAGCGAGAGAGAGAGAGAGAGAGAGCGAGACAGAAAGAGAGAGAGAGAGATAGGAGAGAGAGAGAGAGAGAGAGAGAGAGAGAGAGAGAGAGCGAGCGAGAGAGAGAGAGCGAGCGAGAGAGAGAGAGAGAGAGGAGAGAGAGAGAGAGAGAGAGAGAGAGAGAGAGAGAGAGAGAGAGAGAGAGCGAGAGAGCGAGAGAGAGAGAGAGAGAGAGAGAGCGAGCAAGAGAGAGAGAGAGAGAGAGAGAGAGAGAGAGAGAGAAAGAGAGAGCGAGCGAGAGAGAGAGAGCGAGCGAGAGAGAGAGAGAGAGAGAGAGAGAGAGAGAGAGAGAGAGAGAGAGAGAGAGAGAGAGAGAGAGAGAGAGAGAGAGAGAGAGAGAGAGAGAGAGAGAGGGAGAGAGAGAGAGAAGGAGAGAGCGAGAGAGCGAGAGAGAGAGAGAGAGCGAGAAAGAGAGAGAGAGAGAGAGAGAGAGAGCGAGAGAGAGAGAGAGAGAGAGAGAGAGAGAGAGAGAGAGAGAGAGAGAGAGAGAGAGAGAGAGAGAGAGAGAGAGAGAGAGCGAGAGAGAGAGAGAGAGAGAGAAAGAGAGCGAGAGAGAGAGAGAGAAAGACAGAACGAGAGAGTGAATGAGTAAACAGGTAGCAAAAAAAAGCAACACAAAAAGAAAGCAGTGCATTCGAAACAGCAAGCTTATAACATGTTTTGGTTGTGGAAGAACAACGCTGTTTTGCTTTGTAAATATAAACAATCCAACAATAAAAAGGACGTGAGTGGGTGGGTCGAGGATCCGCTTAGATAAAAAACTGGAAAGTATATTTTTGTTGAGATAGTTTTTCCTGACTGACAAATCCCCTGAGTACATCCCTAGTATTATTTCGCATAGTTACAGAAATTATTAATAACGAAAACAATTAATTAATTCAACGTTCTTTATAACAAACTACGATCCCACTTTCTGAGACTGCATATTTCAATGTTGCGTTGCTACCTCCAGCAAGAAGAGCGCTTCCGGGGTAACCTGGATCACAGCGGAGCGTTGAGGGACTGCGCTGACCAAAAGATCCGCCATGCATGGCAGCGCACCTGGCGGAGGAATGTCTACTCGAAGGACTACCCAATTTTAATCCGCCAAAAGGCGCCACAGCTGAAGTCAATGACCAAAGTGTAAACGCCATGTTTAGTGTTCACTATTATATTATTATGTCATCAGACGTCTAACACTCGGCTTCGCGTCGATGTGTTGGAACCTTTATTTGCAGCGGTTTATCAATAATAATATCAATAAATTCTTTCTTGTCTTCAGATTCACTATCTGGAAGACGAGTTATGGCCACATGAGTAAAACACATACTGTTTTCAGTGTGGCCCCGATTTAAACTGGCCGTTATGTTTGGCAGTGGTGGGAACGTATTGCTGGAATACACACTCTACTTGCAAGATCGAACCGTGTTTCGTGTATATTGCTCAGTCTCTCCAGTGTGGAACTTGCTGGCAGAAGTTGCCAATCACGTCAGCTCAAACGAGACCCCACGTCCCCTCGTTCGGCGAAATCCTGCAGTACATTCCTACCTGCGTTATATAATACTGAATTTCCCAGATAGGCTTTTCATACAAAGTGTTGTTGTTCTCCTCGCACAGTCCTCCCATCTCAATCTTTCTCTTCTCCTTCTTTCTTCCACTCTAAGCGCATCCGCCTTCTTCGTTTACCGTTCCCTTTCATTATTTCCACGAGTCCAGCCCATTTTATGCAGCTTCTCAAGCTATTGTTCACACCAACCTCCTCCCTCAGCTTCTCCATCCTCCCCTAGTGAAGGATTACAATCTCAAGGATAATAATATGCGTTGTGTAATAGACAATGTAAACATGTACAATGCATATGTTACAACATAAGTATAATTATTTTATTATGTACACTGTATACAGCTGTGGTAGTCTACACACTTATAGTACAGAGAACACAGGAGTTATTTTTGTGGTGTGACTTAATACTCTGAGGGTGAGGACTTGTGGGGTATCTAAGATCTAACACAGGGGGTCGAGGCATTATCCCCTTTTAAATATTCTCCCGACATACACGGATGGAATACCTCGATACCGAGTAAACAGTGGTGCAAGTACAAACTCAAATTAGAGCAGTCAGCAGGATGTCTATTTGGGATTGTCCCATGCCCTTCTGACCTCATTCAGAGAACTATTAGTAATTGTACTGTCCCGGCTTACAATCACCTACATTCACGTTGACCTCGAGTGGCCTTTCATGCACTGAACCGTCGCGGTTTCGAGACTTTCACCCTACGTTTCTACAGTTCATTCAGCCGTATAAATGAGTACCTGACTATAGACAGTGATGGATATTTTATAATAACGTACGTTTTCTTTTGTAGCGCCTTTGGCGTGGGCGAGCACTGTATCAATGGCACAATTTGCCTTCCGGAATTCTCCCGCGCACGGTGACTGTGCGTTTCGCCTTGCACGCAAGAATTGTGTTACAAACGACAAGGAACTAGACTGCGGTTACACTGTGGGGGAAGCGCCATCAAAGGCGAGGAACCGATTAGAGGGGAAATTGATTGTGGGGAAGCACCCACAAACTTTGGTCATTTAGGTGGGCGTGGTGGGATATTTCTGTAGTCCGCAAGCATTCGATAGTCAGGGAACGTTTCGACCTTTAAAAAAGCGACTTGGTTTCCGAGTGAAAGAGAATGAATCTGGAAACAGGGCGAGCCGTTGCGAACGGGTAGCAAAAACCACACTTTATGACACGGATGTAACGACGAGACTGAAGATGACGACCAACAAGACACGACGTCCACCTTCGATGAGAGGTTAAAGAAAACAAGAAACGGCGTCCACCTTCGATGTGAGGTTAAAGAAACCACACTTTATGACACGGATGTAAAGACGAGACTGAAGATGACGACCAACAAGACACGACGTCCACCTTCGATGAGAGGTTAAAGAAAACAAGACACGACGTCCACCTTCGATGAGAGGTTAAAGAAAACAAGACACGGCGTCCATCTTCGATGAGAGGTTAAAGAAACCACACTTTATGACACGGATGTAAAGACAAGACTGAAGATGACGACCAACAAGACACGGCATCCACCTTCGATGAGAGGTTAAAGAAAACAAGACACGACGTCCACCTTCGATGAGAGGTTAAAGAAAACAAGACACGGCGTCCATCTTCGATGAGAGGTTAAAGAAACCACACTTTATGACACGGATGTAAAGACAAGACTGAAGATGACGACCAACAAGACACGGCGTCCACCTTCGATGAGAGGTTAAAGAAACCACACTTTATGACACGGATGTAAAGACGAGACTGAAGATGACGACCAACAAGACACGGCGTCCACATTCGATGAGAGGTTAAAGAAAACAAGACACGGCGTCCACCTTCGATGAGCGGTTAAAGAAAACAAGACACGACGTCCACCTTCGATGAGAGTTTAAAGAAAACAAGACACGGCGTCCACCTTCGATGAGCGGTTAAAGAAAACAAGACACGGCGTCCACCTTCGATGAGCGGTTAAAGAAAACAAGACACGACGTCCACCTTCGATGAGAGGTTAAAGAAAACAAGACACGGCGTCCACCTTCGATGAGAGTTTAAAGAAACCACACTTTATGACACGGATGTAAAGACGAGACTGAAGATGACGACCAACAAGACACGGCGTCCACCTTCGATGAGAGGTTAAAGAAAACAAGACACGACGTCCACCTATCATGAGAGGTTAAAGAAAACAAGACACGACGTCCACCTTCGATGAGAGGTTAAAGAAAACAAGACACGGCGTCCACCTTCGATGAGCGGCTAAAGAAAACAAGACACGACGTCCACATTCGATGAGAGGTTAAAGAAAACAAGACACGGCGTCCACCTTCGATAAGCGGTTAAAGAAAACAAGACACGGCGTCCACCTTCGATGAGAGGTTAAAGAAAACAAGACACGACGTCCACCTTCGATGAGCGGTTAAAGAAAACAAGACACGACGTCCACATTCGATAAGAGGTTAAAGAAAACAAGACACGACGTCCACCTTCGATGAGAGGTTAAAGAAAACAAGACACGGCGTCCACCTTCGATGAGCGGTTAAAGAAAACAAGACACGGCGTCCACCTTCGATGAGAGGTTAAAGAAAACAAGACACGGCGTCCACCTTCGATGAGAGGTTAAAGAAAACAAGACACGGCGTCCACCTTCGATGAGAGGTTAAAGAAAACAAGACACGACGTCCACCTTCAATGAGAGGTTAAAGAAAACCGGACGGAAAATAAATCACTTTAAAGAGTCTAAGGCGCGTCCGGCCAAACGACAACAGTGGATGAAAATAATATCAGGCAGATTTTAGCACATGCAGAACAATGAAGGACAGATAAAGCTGAAGTTATCGCAATAATATTGTTCCGTAAGCATATATATATATATATATATATATATATATATATATATATATATATATATATATATATATATATATATATATATATATATATATATATATATATATATATATATATACAAACCAAGAAGGTTTAGTTCTTCACATTTCATCAACCCAAATTAAAGAATTTCGGGCCATGTGTGAACAATAAAATAGCTTTGATAGTACACATTCTTGTCCCAAATTAAAATACACTAACATAATTCAGCAGGTGGGAAAGACCACCCACGTTAACGTACATGCAAACACGAACATGTATCAGACCATATTGCCGGTTTTTTTTTATTTCTAGTATTCTCCCGACGTACAGGAATTTAAAATTCCTAGATACCGAACCTACAGTGGTACAGGTAAAACCCAACCTAGAACAATCAGCCACGTGTCTATTTGGGAGTGCACTACACGTTTCTGACCTCATTCAGAGAACTATTAGTAATTGTAATATCCCAACAAACAACAACCTAACTTAGCGTTGACATTCAGTGCTTTTCATTCACTGAACGTTACAGTGCAACAGTTGTCAACTATATTTAAATAGTATCAGTGAAAATTTTCAAATCTGTGACACAGAGTTTCTTCGAATTTTCGTCTTAATCATCAAAAGTTTAAGTCTAAGTTTAAGTCTAAGTCATGATACTGTAGTAACGTATCGTTTTAGCGGTACAGAGCTGGACGTTTTTATTTATCTCTTAACATAATTTTACATGTTTAGTATAAACTACACACAAAAGTTGCACAAACGAGCTACTATGTTGCAGTGGACACTAGGTAGGTTTGGTTTTTTGCAAACTTAATTTGAAATGAGACTAGCGAAAAATCGAATTGATTAAGAACCGTTAAGCTATTCACGCGCTAAAGATGTGAGCATCAAAAAACCTGATTCATGTTGGGCTAAATCAGTTACGCAAATGTTTTTAATAACAGCCTTCGTTCTAGTCACAGACACGTGGACATGCAGTGCAAAAGGGAGTTCAACAGTACTGGTTCGTGGATGGTACGAAAACACGTGACAGTGCTATATAAAAAAACACAGGGGACAGTCCCGAATTTTGGGAAAATCCTAAACACGTCTGCGGTGACCACAATTCGCTCGGCCGAGATTTTCCCACATCAGTCTTTTATGATAGCACCGCCCGAACGATGTTACGCAATGCTATACGCATCTACGTCTAAACACGGCCGAATTACCAACGCGTCGCCTGACCAGTTAAGGGGAAGGTACAACGATTTTCATTGGTTAATTACAACGAAACCAGCATATTGATAAAATGCACAAATTCTCAGAAATTTTCGAGAGCGAGAGAGAGAACGAAAGAGAGAGAGCGAGAGAGAGAGAGAGAGCGAGAGAGAGAGAGAGAGAGAGAGAGAGAGAGAGAGAGAGAGAGAGAGATAGAGAGAGAGAGAGAGAGAGAGAGAGAGAGAGAGAGAGAGAGAGAGAGAGAGAGCGAGAGAGAGAGAGAGAGAGAGAGAGAGAGAGAGAGAGAGAGAGAGAGAGAGAGAGAGAGAGAGAGAGAGAGAGCGAGAGAGAGAGAGAGAGAGAGAGAGAGAGAGAGAGAGAGAGAGAGAGATAGAGAGAGAGAGAGAGAGAGAGAGAGAGAGAGAGAGAGAGAGAGAGAGAGAGCGAGAGAGAGAGAGAGAGAGAGAGAGAGAGAGAGAGAGAGAGAGAGAGAGAGAGAGAGAGAGAGAGAGAGAGAGAGAGAGAGAGAGAGAGAGAGAGAGAGAGAGAGAGAGAGAGAGAGAGAGAGAGAGAGAGAGAGAGAGAGAGAGAGAGAGAGAGAGAGAGAGAGAGAGAGAGAGAGAGAGAGAGAGAGAGAGAGAGAGAGAGAGAGAGAGAGAGAGAGAGAGAGAGAGAGAGAGAGAGAGAGAGAGAGAGAGAGAGAGAGAGAGAGAGAGAGAGAGAGAGAGAGAGAGAGAGAACGAGAAAGTGAATGAGTAAACAGGTAGCAAAAAAAACTAAGCAACACAAAAAGAAAGCAGTGCATTCGAAACAGCTTATAACATGTTTTGGTTGTGGAAGAACAACGCTGTTTTGCTTAGTAAATATAAACAATCCAACAATAAAAAAGGACGTGAGTGGGTGGGTCGAGGATCCGCTTAGATAAAAAAAACTGGAAAGTATATTTTTGTTGAGATAGTTTTTTCCTGATTGACAAATCCCCTGAGTACATCCCTAGTATTATTTCGCGTAGTTACAGAAATTATTAATAACAAAAACAATTAATTAATTCAAAGTTCTTTATAACAAACTACAATCCCACTTTCTGAGACTGCATATTTCAATGTTGCGTTGCTACCTCCAGCAAGAAGAGATAATATCAATAAATTCTTTCTTGTCTTCGGATTCACTATCTGGAAGTCGAGTTATGGCCACATGAGTAAAACACATACTGTTTTCAGTGTGGCCCCGATTTAAATTGGCCGTTATGTTTGGGAGTGGTGGGAACGTATTGCTGGAATACACACTCTACTTGCAAGATCGAACCGTGTTTCGTGTATATTGCTCAAAGTCTCTCCAGTGTGGAACTTGCTGGCAGAAGTTGCCAATCACGTCAGCTCAAACGAGACCCCCACGTCCCATCGTTCGTCGAAATCCTGCAGTACATTCCTACCTGCGTTATATAATACTGAATTTCCCAGATACAAAGTGTTGTTGTTCTCCTCACACAGTCCTCCCATCTCAGTCTTTCTCTTCTCCTTCTTTCTTCCACTTTAAGCGCATCCGCCTTCTTCGTTTACCGTTCCCTTTCATTATTTCCACGAGTCCAGCCCATTTTATGCGGCTTCTCAAGCTATTTTTCACACCAACCTCCTCCCTCAGCTTCTCCATCCTCCCCTCGTGAAGGAGTAGAGATGGCCGTTCGTATAACTTCTCCATCCTCCCCTAGTGAAGGATTAAAATCTCGCGGATAATAATATGCGTTGTGTAACCACCTTTATAGACAATGTAAACATGTACAATGCATATGTTACAACATAAATATAACTATTATATTATGTACACTGTATACAACTATGGTAGTCTACACACTTATAGTACATAGAACACAGGAGTTATTTTTGTGGTGTGACTTAATACTCTGAGGGTGAGGACTTGTGGGGTATCTAAGATCTAACACAGGGGGTCGAGGCATTATCCCCTTTTAAATATTCTCCCGACATACACGGATGGAATACCTCGATACCGAGTAAACAGTGGTGCAAGTACAAACTCAAATTATAACAGTCAGCAGGATGTCTATTTGGGATTGTCCCATGCCCTTCTGACCTCATTCAGAGAACTATTAGTAATTGTACTTACAGTCACCTACATTCACGTTGAACTCGAGTGGCCTTTCATGCACTGAACCGTCGCGGTTTCGAGACTTTCACCCTACGTTTCTACAGTTCACTCAGCCGTATCAATGAGTACCTGACTATAGACAGTGATGGATATTTTATAATAGCGTACGTTTTCTTTTGTAGCGCCTTTGGCGTGGGCGAGCACTGTATCAATGGCACAATTTGCCTTCCGGAATTCTCCCGCGCCCGGTTACTGTGCGTTTCGCCTTGCACGCAAGAACTGTTTTACAAACGACAAGGAACTAGACTGCGGTTACACTGTGGGGAAGCGCCATCAAAGGCGAGGAACCGATTAGAGGGGAAATTGATTGTGGGGAAGCGCCCACAAACCTTTGCTCATTTAGGTGGGCGCGGTGGGATATTTCTGTAGTCCGCAAGCATTCGATAGTCAGGGAACGTTTCGACCTTTGAAAAAGCGACTTGGTTTCCGAGTGAAAGAGAACGGATGTAAAGACGAGACTGAATATGACGAACCCCCACTGAATATGACGACCGCCCCACATCTTGACCGCCCAACACCTTTACTGCCCAACATCTTGACCGCCCCACATATTGACCGCCCCACATCTTGACATACCAACACCTTGACCGTCCAACATCTTGACCGCCCCACATCTTGACTGCCCAACATCTTGACCAGCCCACATTTTGACCGCCCCACATCTTGACCGACCAACATCTTGACTGCCCAACATCTTGACCACCCCACATCTTGACAACCGAAAATCTTGACCGCCCAACATCTCGACTGCCCCACATCTTGACTGCCCAACATCTTGTCCGCCCCACATCTTGACTGCCCAACATCTTGACTGCCCAACATCTTGACCACCCCACATCTTGACCAACCCTCATCTTGACTGACCAACATCTTGACCACCCAACATCTTGATTACCCCACGTCTTGACCGCCCCAACATCTTGACCACCCCACATCTTGACCGCCCAACACCTTGACTGCCCAACATCTTGACCACCCCATATCTTGACCGCCCAACACATTGACCGCCCAACACCTTAACAGCCCCACATCTTGACTGCCCCACATCCTGACTGCCCAACATCTTGACCGCCCCAAATCTTGACCACCCAAAATCTGGACTGCCCAACATCTTGACTACCCCACATCTTGACTGACCAACATCTTGACCATCCAACATCTTGACCGCCCCACATCTTGACTGACCAACGTCTTGACCACCCAACATCTTGATTGCCCCACATCTTGACAGCCCCACATCTTGACCACCCCACATTTTGACCACCCAACACCTTGACTGCCCAACATCTTGACCGCCCCACATATTGACCGCCCCACATCTTGACACCCCAACACCTTGACCGTTCAACATCTTCACCGCCCCACATCTTGACCGCCAAACATCTTGACCACCCCACATCTTGACCACCCAACATCTTGACCACCCAACATCTTGACTGCCCAACATCTTGACTGCCCAACATCTTGACCACCCAACATCTTGCCCACCCCACATCTTGACCACCACACATCTTGACTGACCAACATCTTGAACGCCCAACACCTTGACCACCCAACATCTTTACAGCCCCACATCTTGACTGCCCCACATCTTGACTGCCCAACATCTTGACCGCCCCACATCTTGACCGCCCAACATCTTGACCACCCAACATCTTGACCACCCCACATCTTGACTGCCCAACATCTTGACCACACCACATCTTGACTGCCCAACATCTTGACCGCCCAACATCTTGACCGCCCCACATCTTGACCACCCCACATCTTCACCACCCGACATCTTGACCGACTAACATCTTGACTGCCCAACATCTTGACCGCCCAACATCTTGAACACACCATATCTTGACTGCCCAACATCTTGAACGCCCAACATCTTGACCGACCAACATCTTGACCGCCCAAAATCTTCACCGCCCAAATGTATTCTAATCAACCACAATTGTTTAACATAAACTGTACTTTAACCGTTCTATTTTGAATTCGAATGTTCAAGTATATGTCACGTGTACATTACTTGCTGAACTGAAAGGTCAATATTCATAAACAGATGATCTGTCAAATTATATATATATATATATATATATATATATATATATATATATATATATATATATATATATATATATATATATATATATATATATATATATATATATATATATATATATATATATATATATATATATATATATATATATATATATATATATATATATATATATATATATATATATATATATATATATATATTATATATATATATATATATATATATATATATTATATATATATATATATATATATATATATATATATATATATATATATATATATATATATATATATATATATATATATATATATATATATATATATATATATATATATATATATATATATATAATTATATATATATATATTAGGTTGTTAGGCGTTCAAGATGTTGGGCGGTCAAGATTTTGGGTTGTCAAGATGTGGGGTGGTCAAGATGTTGGGCAGTCAAGATGTTGGTCGGTCAAGATGTGGGGTGGTCAAAATGTGGGCTGGTCAAGATGTTGGGCAGTCAAGATGTGGGGTGGTCAAGATGTTGGACGGTCAAGGTGTTGGTGTGTCAAGATGTGGGGCGGTCAATATGTGGGGTGGTCAAGATGTTGGGCAGTCAAGATGTGGGGCGGTCAAGATGTTGGGCAGTAAAGGTGTTGTGTGGTCAAGATGTGGGGCGGTCAAAATGTGGGGCAATCAAGATGTTGGGTGGTCAAGATGTTGGTCAGTAAAGATGTGGGGCGGTCAAGATGTTGGGCAGTCAAGATGTGGGGCGGTCATGATGTTGGACGGTCAAGATGTTGGTCGGTCAGGATGTGGGGTGGTCCAGATGTGGGGCGGTCAAGATTTTGGGCAGTCAAGGTGTTGGGCTGTCAAGATTTGGGGTGGTCAAGATGTTGGGCAATCAAGATGTTGGGTGGTCAAGACGTGGGGCGGTCAAGATGTTGGGCAGTCAAGATGTGGGGCAGTCAAGGTGTGGGGCTGTTAAGATGTTGGGCGGTCAAGGTGTTGGGCGGTCAAGATGTTGGGTTGTCAAGATATGGGGTGGTCAAGATGTTGGGCAGTCAAGGTGTTGGGCTGGTCAAGATGTTGGGCAGTCAAGATGTGGGGCGGTCAAGATGTTGGGCAGTCAAGATGTGGGGCGGTCATGATGTTGGACGGTCAAGATGTTGGTCGGTCAGGATGTGGGGTGGTCCAGATGTGGGGCGGTCAAGATTTTGGGCAGTCAAGGTGTTGGGCTGTCAAGATTTGGGGTGGTCAAGATGTTGGGCAATCAAGATGTTGGGTGGTCAAGACGTGGGGCGGTCAAGATGTTGGGCAGTCAAGATGTGGGGCAGTCAAGGTGTGGGGCTGTTAAGATGTTGGGCGGTCAAGGTGTTGGGCGGTCAAGATGTTGGGTTGTCAAGATATGGGGTGGTCAAGATGTTGGGCAGTCATGGTGTTGGGCGGTCAAGATGTGGGGTGGTCAAGATGTTGGGGCGGTCAAGATGTGGGGCAATCAAGATGTTGGGTGGTCAAGATGTTGGTCAGTCAAGATGAGGGTTGGTCAAGATGTGGGGTGGTCAAGATGTTGGGCAGTCAAGATGTTGGGCAGTCAAGATGTGGGGCGGACAAGATGGGCAGTCAAGATGTGGGGCGGTCAAGATGTTGGACGGTCAAGGTATTGGTGTGTCAAGATGTGGGGCGGTCAATATGTGGGCTGGTCAAGATGTTGGGCAGTCAAGATGTGGGGCAGTCAAGATGTTGGATGGTCAAGATGTTGGTATGTCAAGATGTGGGGCGGTCAATATGTGGGGTGGTCAAGATGTTGGGCAGTAAAGGTGTTGGGCGGTCAAGATGTGGGGCGGTCAAAATGTGGGGCAATCAAGATGTTGGGTGGTCAAGATGTTGGTCAGTCAAGATGTTGGGCAGTCAAGATGTGGTGCGGTCAAGATGTTGGGCAGTCAAGATGTGGGGCAGTCAAGATGTTGGGCTGCTAAGATGTTAGGCGTTCAAGATGTTGGGCGGTCAAGATTTTGGGTTGTCAAGATGTGGGGTGGTCAAGATGTTGGGCAGTCAAGATGTTGGTCGGTCAAGATGTGGGGTGGTCAAAATGTGGGCTGGTCAAGATGTTGGGCAGTCAATATGTGGGGCGGTCAAGATGTTGGACGGTCAAGGTGTTGGTGTGTCAAGATGTGGGGCGGTCAATATGTGGGGTGGTCAAGATGTTGGGCAATCAAGATGTGGGGCGGTCAAGATGTTGGGCAGTAAAAGTGTTGGGTGGTCAAGATGTGGGGCGGTCAAAATGTGGGGCAATCAAGATGTTGGGTGGTCAAGATGTTGGTCAGTCAAGATGTGGGGTGGTCAAGATGGTGGGCGGTCAAGATGTGGGGCGGTCATGATGTTGGACGGTCAAGATGTTGGTCGGTCAGGATGTGGGGTGGTCCAGATGTGGGGCGGTCAAGATTTTGGGCAGTCAAGGTGTTGGGCTGTCAAGATGTGGGTGGTCAAGTTGTGGGACGGTCAAGATGTGGGGCAATCAAGATGTTGGGTGGTCAAGATGTTGGACGGTCAAGATGTTGGTCGTTCAAGATGTGGGGCAGTCAAGATGTGGGGTGGTCGAGATGTTGGGCAGTCAAGATGTGGGGCTGCTAAGATATTGGGTGTTCAATATGTTCGGCGGTCAAGATTTTGTGTTGTCAAGATGTGGGGTGGTCAAGATGTTGGGCGGTCAAAATGTTGGTCGGTCAATATGTGGGGCGGTCAAAATGTGGGCTGGTCAAGATGTTGGGCAGTCAAGATGAGGGGCGGTCAAGATGTTGGATGGTCAAGGTGTTGGTATGTCAAGATGTGGGGTGGTCAATATGTGGGGGGTCAAGATGTTGGGCAGTCAAGGTGTTTGGCGGTCAAGATGTGGGGCGGTCAAAATGTGGGGCAATCAAGATGTTGGGTGGTCAAGATGTTGGTCAGTCAAGATGTGGGGTGGTCAAGATGTTGGGTGGTCAAGATGTGGGGCGGTCATGATGTTGGATGGTCAAGATGTTGGTCGGTCAAGATGATGGACGGTCAAAATGTTGGTCAGTCAAGATGTGGGGCGGTCAAGATGTGGGGCGGTCAAGATTTTGGGCAGTCAAGGTGTTGGGCGGTCAAGATATGGGGCAATCAAGATGTTGGGTGGTCAAGATGTTGGTCAGTCAAAATGTTGGGTGGTCAAGATGTGTGGCAGTCAAGATGTGGGGTGGTCAAGATGTTGGGCAGTCAAGGTGTTGGGTGGTCAAGATGTGGGGCGGTCAAGATGTGGGGCAATCAAGATGTTGGGCGGTCAAGATGTGGGGCGGTCAAGATGTTGGATGGTCAAGATGTGGGGCGATCAAGATGTTAGAATAGATATAGTTTATATTCAACATAACATGACTAATTATTCTTTTGTAAGCTTCACCATTTACCCATTTGTGAGCTTGGTTCATAAACATTTGTGAGCTTGATTCATAAACATTTGTGAGCTTGGTTCATAAACATGGTGTATAACGGTCAAATTATATTTTTTTACATTGTTCGTGATGGCACAGTTGGGCGGACAGCACTTGAGATGGTAGAATTTATATTGTTACAGTTTATATTATATAACGTGATTTTACAATAAAAATGGTAAAAAATTGTACGTCTAAAGCATAGATAATAATAATAAACAATAAATAATAATAAGAATAAATAAATCGTTTGTGTGGATCAGTTAGTGAAAGAAGGAAGATCTTGAAGCGAGTGGAAGGAAAATAAGTTGAGAATGGATGAAACTTTAGTAAGGGAATGAAGAAAGGAAGCGATCAAGGATACAACGCCACAACCAATTGTGGCCGAGCGCGATAATAGCACTTACCGCAAAACCGGCTTTCTGCGCCACTTGACATTCTGTCTAAGATTAGTGTATTACTATATCGCAAAGGCTGATATATTTCCCCATAAAACCACCTTGCGAATATGTGAAGATCTACTTTGCTACGACATGACGTCATGGGATTTATTTTCCTATATTCTATTGAGGAGAACAAAGTATTCTCAACACCGCAATCTACAGCGTGGTATTTACGTTGCCGTTTGTCAATATTGACAAACGCATCGAGAAAGTACCGAGTCGTATATCACAGTACGTGTGCACCGATTAAACATATCATTGATGCAAGGACATGTGTAAATACATCGGTGTATGTCTTGCTAAATGTTAGTCGTTTCGATTCATACCGTATACATGGGTCGGATATATGCTCAGATCGTTTTCACCATTAATTTAATTTGATAATTGATATGGTGATCTTTTTAAAATTGAGAAGTAATATCTTCAGTAAAACGTAGTGATATCAATGCTTTAATTTGGACATCTTTGTGATATGTGTGTTGTACATTTCATGTGCAATGTCATCCTTGTATGTGACAAGGTCAAAGTGACATTTACGGTATGTAGTTGACACGAGCTCCCACTCGTTTGACCGCAATTGTAACGAAACACAATGTCCGTATATTCTAAACCACAATACTGTAAAAATCTATATAATCTACAGTTAAATGTACTGAAGTTCACCCTAACGAGCCAGTGGTAGCAGTGGTTGTTACTCTACCCCGGCACGTGTCCTACACAACAGGAACAAGGCACGCGCGCGCTAACTTCAAAGAGCAATTAAAGGAAATGCCTGTCATTATCCGTCCGACCAGCGACGACCGCGCTGAAACCGATTAATTTCCCGAAATCTGATAACCGAATGCGCCTGATATCATTGGTTAACCTTGCAACTGACAAACACACGTTTGAATAGGTCGACCTGGCAGGGGTGCTGGTGTATTCAGGGGTAAATACAAAATGCAAGAAGTGGATAAATGGCAGGGAAACAAACCGGGAGGTAAATGAGCTAATACCAAAATGTTTAAAAACATATTTTCCTCGATTAATGAGAGAATCCGCTGTATTTCCATAAGACGCCATTGTACAGTCCATACGACAATCGGCAAGAACCCGAAGGTTATTACGCCAATGTGATAATTCGGTTAAAGTAGTCCGGTTCTATATACAATTACATAAGTTTTTTCACGTTTGCAATTTACCTGATTTAACGATCAAGGTCACCTACGTCAATGATTGTAATAAAAAGCATGTATTGTGTTATTAAACCGACTGCGCATATTACTTAAAACTGCTTCCTGAACTGATTTAACCAATCGTAAATCCAGCTCATTGGTGTTCAAATATGTATTGTGTGAATAATTTATGTAACATCCGCAGTCGATTTATTAAAAAAAAATTATTTTTGTTAAAATCATAGAAACAATTGACTTTAGTCCTTAGATCTGGTAAGGTTCAAAACAGTGGATATCGAAAATGGTAAACAGTGTGTGGGTCAATGCTGATCATGTGACTTCCATCCTCTCGCTGATCACATGACAGAGTTACGAAATTTCGCCAAGCAACAAAATCGTGACTTTTAAGCATTTCGATTTTCACTTTAGTAAATGCTTGAACAAGCATTAAATAATTGCATAGTTTGTTTGATGATTTCACAAAAAAACACTCGCAAAAGTTGCACAAACGAGCTAGCATGTTGCAGTGGACACTAGGTAGGTTTGGTTGCTCGCAAATTTAACTTGAAATGAGACTAGAAAGAAATCGAATTGATTAAGCACCTTGAAGCTATTCACGCGCTACAGATGTGAACATCAAAGAACCTGATTCACGATGGGCTAAATCAGTTACGCAAATGTTTTTAAAAACAGCCTTCGTTCTAGTCACAGACACGTAGACAAGCAGTGCAAAAGGGAGTCCAACAGTACTGGTTCGTGGATGGTACGAAAACACGTGACAGGGCTATATAAAAAACACCGGGGACAGTCCCGAATTTTGGGAAAATCCTAAACACGTCTGCGGTGACCACAATTTGCTCGGCCGAGATTTTCCCACATCAGTCTTTTATGATGCCACCGCCTGCACGATGTTACGCAATGCTATACGCATCTACGTCTAAACACGGCCGAATTACCAACGCGTCGCCGGACCAGTTAAGGGAAAGTACAACGATTTTCATTGGTTAATTACTACGAAACCAGCATATTGATAAAATGCACAAAGAAATGTTCATGTTTTAATCTATACTATGTTGAAAAGTACACGTCATATTTCGCTTTCAAAGCTAAACATTTATTGGTATGTATTTTATTACAGTAAATCGGTATCTAAATATGTCGTAAAACTAGCATATTTTAATTCATCACCTATTCGTGTTTTTTTAAATAGTAAAAGGTGCAAAATTTCGATAGCAAGAATTTGCGTGGATATTAGGATTAACCAGTCAATATGTCATAAATACTAATACATTCAGTGTCGCCGTGTCCCATAAAACAGTCCTTCTGTTAACAAATGGAAATCGCATTACATCCCCTTTTACATCTTGGATGACCACAGGTAAATAAATACGCCACTACTAATGTAAATCAATTCTGGACGAGATCGGGGCTAACCATCGCTCCTTTCCCTTCCAAATTATGCAGCTTTGAAACAAATGTTGTTACGCGAATTATCAGTTCACGCGAAAACGCACATTTCACTGCGCACTGCTGCACCAGAAGGAAAGTGCACACATTAAAAAAAAAATTCAACGGAAGCGTTAACTTTGTTAACAAACAAAATTTCACGAACGAGCGCCCAGACAGGCAAACGTAAAGGTACATATGACCGGCGCAACACACTCCATAGAAACCACGCAGCACATAGCGTCTTATTTATTAATAAAGCAAGATAAGAATAAAGAAGAAACCCGTTAAACGAGACAACAATGATTCAAATCAATTCTTATCAGAAATCTTCAGTATTTTATTTTAGAATATTCTATAGGATTTTTTTGTTAAGACAATATTATTGTGTACAATTAAGAACAAAATTGTATAGAATATTTATAGAATATTCTATAGGATTTTTACAAAATTTTACTACATGTTTACTATAAAATTCAATAAAATTGTATACAAATCATTAGAAAATTAAATTAGACGTAAACTAAGTAAATATAAGACCTGTAGTATTCTATTTTTTATATTCCCAATTCCACTATGCTCTGTAGAATTCTACGTTGAATTTTCCTAAGGGCCCTACCCACCATTCGCTACCGCAGGACTGCGTCCAAACCATTCTCAGCTAGGCGAGCTGAGTCGGCCACGCTGCTTTCATTTTTCGCGCGCCGCTATAACCACTGACCACGTGCGCCGGTCGAGTCATCGATCACATATCCGGCAGTGAGAGTGGTCAGGGACGCGCAGACAATCCAACATTGTGCTGAATCGTCTCCAAAAGTGAAACCATTCAAACCTTTCGGCGGCCCGATTTCGTCACTTCAGGTTTATAGCATCTGAAAGTGCCCTGGGGAAACCCGCCGGCGAAATGTCTTATAAACCAGCGACTCGGAGTCGTCCGGTAGGCAAGGCGCAAACTCAAGAAGCTGATCATGATCGCCAAGATATGTGAGTATTGCGAGAACAACTTAGTGCTGGTAATTTGTTGACGCTTAGGCTGTGGTTTTTCGAAAACAAACGACATTTACGACCGAGCAACCGGTATTATAGCCAGGCGTTCACGAGATCACCTGACGGGTGGATCATAGGCGTCGGAAACCGTTTCATTTTTGTTCTTGTGCGGGGAGGCGAAGTTGGTGGCTGCTAGCCATGTCCTCGGGTGGAGGTTATGGTTATGTGCCCCTCAGAAATCCGCGCCTGAATTCTAGCAAACATTGGGGATTTATGGGAGGGGGATGGGATAAAGTATACACAAGCTCCCTCATCCAAAATTATGGGCCAGGTCCCCCCCCCTCAGTTCCGACGCCTTTGCAATAACATCCGTAAAGTTGTGTTCGCGTCCGCTTGCAATGTTGTTATATTAATTCCGAAACATTAAAAATAACAAATAATGGGCAAAATATATTTGCAAAACATAGTTCACTAAAACACGCTTAGGCGATCTCGGTGTTTGCGATACCTAACATGACTTTACGATAAAACGCTCGGACATATTGTTGTGATTTCGGGTATTACGTTAGTAACGTTTAATTGTATTCTATGTGTTTTCCCAACAGATGTCGCTCTGGCTATATGCCACGTGATGTGGACCGAGTGTAGAGGTATTCCACTGGCCACAACGACAACCGAAAGAATTGATGAAGGTTACTGGATGGATTCTCTTTACCGACAGGCCATCGACGTGAAGTTAAGAGGAAACGAGAGCTTTGCTCATTATGTAAGTATACCTATTAGTTTGAAGTGTTCTTTATGTCTAACCAAGGCATGATCCCTGCAGTCACCACCACCGTCACCGCCATAGCTACAACAACCGTCACCGACAAAACTACCACAACCGTCACCGCCATAACTACCACCACCACCACCACCACCACCACCACCACCACCACCACCACCACCACCACCACCACCACCACCACCACCACCACCACCACCACCACCACCACCACCACCACCACCACCACCACCACTACCACCACCACCACCACCACCACCACCACCATTACCAACACCACCACGACCAACACCACCACGACCATCATCACCACCACCACAACCACCACCCCAACCATCTCCACCACCACCACCACCACAACCACAACCACCACAACCACCACCACCACAGCCACCACCACCGCCACCGCCACCGCCACCGCCACCGCAACCGCAACCGCAACCTCCACCGCAACCTCCACCGCCACCGCCACCTCCACCGCCACCGCCACCACCACCACCACCACCACCACCACCACCACCACCACCACCACCACCACCACCACCACCACCACCACCACCACCACCATGACAACACCATCATGACGTTGTCTTCTCCGGCAGTGCAAACAACCTATCCTGCGCCAACTCGTGACTAGAATACCGGATATTACGTCATGTAAGGAACTCGCGGAAAAAATCCTGCAGCTCAGGGGACGCGCATCTTCTCCGCTTACCGACCAATCAGCGATGGCCTCCAGCACGACAGCGACACCTGAGTCGACTAATATCAACGTAAGTACGATATTTGTCTGCAGTTGCGTTAACAAATGACTAACTACAGTTATACCGAAAATAGCTGTCAATGCAGTGAACTCCGATTAATATAATCACTTAGGGACAGAGCAATTTGATTAGATTAAAGGTCCCTCCTCAATTCGATTTTTTTTGCTAATCTCATTTCAAGTTCATTTTGCGAAATATCAAATCTTATTAGTGTCTACTGCAACATTAGAGCTGGTTTGTTCAAATGTTGTATGTTTTTGTGTGAAATCATCAGAACTATGCAACTACTTAATGTTTGGTCAAACATTAATTGAAGTGAAAATGGAAAAGCTGAAAACCCGTAACTTTTTCAAGTAATCTGCAGGAGGATGGAGGTGACGTCCGTGATCGGCATTGATCCGCAAAGGGTAAACCATTTTGAAAATCCTGAACTTACCACATCTAATGACTAAAGTAAATTCTTTCGATGAGTTGAAAAAAATTCACATTTTTAATTGTAATTATACATGAGGATTTTACTTAAACTATTCACAAACTACATATTTGGGCATCGTCGAACGGGATTTGCGATAGGCTAGATCAGTTGAATATGCAGTTTTAAGCGGCTGACTCATAAAAGCGGGACATTTTAATACAACGGGAATGTGGGATGATTACGTCGCAGTCAAAATAGTTGATTCTACTTAATGGCTGAATCTGTTGTCCACGATTCCCTTATGCGGAGTTCACAAATAGCAATACTGGACACTTTATTAACACCAACATGTTGTACTGTACACTCTAGTGAGTTAATATGTCACCGACTATACAAATATATCATTGTTCGTGAAAAATAGCACAGTTTTACCGCCACAATGCTTTTCGAAACGGGATACATCGCGGTTCTAACAGAGAAGCATTGAAAACTAGATATAATGATACCCATTCACGTGTCACATATGGATTGTGAAGAATGAAGTAATTCTGTGCGTTGAATAAACAGGATGTTGCCATTAAGCCACGTAATATAAAAAGGTATTGAAGACGAATGTTTTTACCGAGAAAAATCCGGTGTCATTTTCTTTTTACGCACGCGGCATTGGTTTACTTGAATGTAGCCTGGCACTGATTTGATGACAATTATCGAACTCTTCCTGAATATGTTTTCACTATCCCACGCAGAGAGCGGTTTTTACACATGTGGGCCAATGTTTTGACTGGCGATTCAATATCACCATCTTTGGGTGTCCTGCTTGTTGCAATCATATGTCATCATAATCCTATATTTCCCACGATCACGTATGTCTTTTAACAGTTCCGTTGTGCTCCTTCCTAGCCAGGCCGCTAGACCATCAGGGAGTTTAATTCTTAGCAGCCATCTGCTTCTTATTCCCTATATCTTTCCCGTTGTCACCAGATATTCTAGTTTTTTCTTTCCCATCACGTGGCGTAGAAATCCTGCTTTTCTTTTCATGACTCCGCACGTGGTCTTCATTTTATCGTTAGCTCTTCTTAGAATGTCTTCATTACTTTTCTTTTCTGACTCTATCGACGATATTCTAAGCATTGCTATCAAAACACACATTAATGTTGCTTCTATATTCTGTTGTAATTGTTTTGTCACACTCATGCAGTAATATGGGATCTATATAGAATTGCAAAACATGTTTCCTTACTTTAAGTGATAGACTAGTAACTCACAACTGGTAAAACATACGAGTTGTTTCATATTCAATTGTGATTTCAGGGTCTGCGGAAGCTGCTGACGGAGTCGTACCACTATGACTATCTGGTTACAAACATTACAATCACGGAGACTGACTATGTGTGCCGTTTGACCAGACAACTGGGCATGCCCTGCAATGAAACAATCACGTGTGGGCATTCGTCCTACAGGCAGGCTGAAGAAGACAGGTACTGCCATCTGATGGCGTACCTGAGATACACGGAAACAGCACTGCGACATTTCACGGGGCTGCTAAAGTTCACGGTAGGTTATTTCTACCCTCCTCTCTCCCCGAGGTCCCTTGCAGGGTGGGGTCACTTAATCGCTTTCACTCTATTGACAAGTCGTCGCCATCCATCGCGATCTTTTTCCATTCTCTCCCACTCTCGGCTGCTCACCTCTTCCCTTTTGAGATATCTCTTAACGCTGTCCCTCCGTCGTAATGTTGGTCTTCCTCTTCTCCTTCTGCCATCCACTTCTGTTTTCCACGCTCTCTTTGTCAACCTCTCCGCACTCATTCTCTGAGTATGGCTTGCTCTTTAACGGGTTTATTATATGTTTACGAAGGACATTCAACTGTGTTGATATATTTACTAAATTACGAAGACATACGCTATATATTTGTCACTGATGTAAATCGCATGACGTTATTTTGACGAGACCAGACAATAGAGTGCTTAAATATTAAATGGTTGTTAAAATGATGATAAAGGTAATTTTTTTAAACTTAAGAAAGAGAGTCGAACTAGAGGGAACGAATTAGCATTAGTAAAAGAACAGCGTAGATTTGTCATGAGAAAGTATCCATTCTCACAGGCGACAATAAATGAGTGTTTATGTTAAAAACAAAAATGGCTGATATCTGATAAAAGCCAATGACGTCCACTAGCCGTTGTTGATTTGCGGGGCAGTCTTGTTAACTCGTATTATTATGTCGACATTTATTCATTATGATTCATCGTGTGTATGTTCTGGTTTCAGTTGACGTCATCAGGAATCGCAGTACCCGACAACCATCACGCCAGTGCGGCTCCATCTTCTGACGTCACACCGAAACTTCTGTACCTGCGTTTCGACACCGTGACCGTCCTGTATGACTTAACCAGGCACTTTGGTCAAATCGTTGACCGTCTGGCCGCTGGCCGGAGCGTACGACACTAAGCGAGTCGTGCCCAAGGAAAGGATTAAAGGGCAAATGTAGATAAATATGCCGTAAAATGACCCAATATCAGAGAAGGTTTTACAAAAATGACGCTGGAAGGAATTCCTTGTCGTCGGCCAGTATAGAAATGTTAATTTCGGCATTGAATTGCATAGCTTGTTTTTCTTGAAGGTATCATTGGTGTTCACGGAGTGATCTGGGCTGGCCCCGGAAATTCACGAATTGAATTAATTTACCAAAAAATTATTTCTTACATCTTACATAGAACGTTGATTAGGTTGTTAGTTAATTATGTTGTTCTCGTTATCTACATTTTGTCGTTATACCGCCTATGCTCATGCGAGGCGTACATTGCTTAACTTGTGTTGCCAATTGAGAGTTTATTTTATTTAAAAAGGATCAGCCGTGCAATGTACGCTGATCCGCAACTCAACAAAACTCGAGTCGCGTATTGTTTTGGCCGGCGCAGCGGCTGTTGAACAATTCGAACATTGAATCGCAACAACAAAATTCCAATGCAAAGTTCGCACAAACGCCACAAACGTTTATGATTGGATGACTTTATAATTTTTGTGCGCTATATTGAGCTGCTATGAAACGTGTTTTTTACACAGTTTATTATTCTGACTTTGAAACTTATTCTATACGTAACATATTGTATACTTAACTGATTATTTAGAGCGTTGACCGTTTGCAACAATGTTGCAGTTCAGTAACCTTTACTTTTTTTATAAAATTTACCGATGTTGTCACTATAGAATGGTTGTACAGTAAGATATTTATCAGTGTTACTTTTTAACATCTGTATTATACATATTTACTATATCAAAACTTATATTTGAGAAGCCATTAAGCAAGATTTACTTGTGATATTCATATATGTTAATTTATTTACATGTTTATTTAATACGCATTAATTTACAGTTTATTTTATTTACCAGATTTTGCTATCATACATGTTGTGTGTTGTATTTCCTATCATTGTTGGCATTAATCAAGATTTACTGGTGATATTCCTACATACTAATTTAATTGCATGTTTATTTAGTACGCATGTGACATGTTACCGGTTGTGAAATTGAATATTTTGTATTACTGTGTAATATTATTTACATAAACTTTGTATGTTGTCACCTGGAAAGTTGTTCTTACACAATAAATACTTTATTTACAACGAAGACTGTGATGTGCTATAACTGAGAAATACATGTGTGGAATTACGGGTCGTTTCAACACGCTGTTATCTCTTTGTTAATCAAACATGTGACAGTAGCTGTAAGACGTTTAGACCAGTTTCTAGGCCATTTAAAAGTTACGCCTTGGTCATAAATATCTAGGCAAGCAAACGTTAAGCCTTAGTCATACATATTTAGGCAAACAAAAGTTACGCCTTGGTCATACATATCTAGGCAAGAAAATGGATATTGGGATTTAAACAATTCCAATATGGTTAGTTTTTAGTTTAACTGGATTCTTTTCCTGTCCCGGTTTGATAGCACGACAAATATTGTTTACCATATTCACGACAAGCCCTACTCCAGCACGGAGTGCACTGGTACTGCACAGACAACGACATTGTATGAGATATGACTAACTATTTGACCATAGAAAAACCCTGTCACATGTCTGCGAATTGCTATTATATGAACTACTTTCCCGGATATGGTGAAGTACATGTTAGAGTGAATATTTTAGGCGTGTGGCATAAACAGGTTATGTAATAACTGAACCTATGATGTTTTAGCTTTTGGCGTGGCACATTATAGTAAAATGGGTATTAAAATAATGGGACCATCCGTAGATGTTTATTAATTTTGATTTGCTGACGCCGACCTTGTGGTGTGGTGGGAAAGTTACCAAGCGATGGTTATAAGATGCTAAGAAAGGTGTATTCAGGAGAGGGGCCAGAACACAGAAATGCGGCATTAGAGTTCCAACGATGATTTAACAAGATTTTAACAAGATTTGCCATCCAAGCCAAAGGCCCAGATGGCAAGTGGACAAGGAAGCCATTAGCTTATCGAGAGTCCAACAATGTTCACCTACTTATAACCCGCCCTCCTGATATATGTGTCAACCTTGTTTTTAAACATATTCACGCTGCTAGCAGTTACACAATCTGTAGACAGTTTGTTCCATTCATTTATTGTCCTCTGTGAGAAAGAGTGCTTCCTGATGTCCAATCTACATTGATCCTTTACTAATTTTACCTCATGTCCTCTAGTTCTGCTATCCTTCTTGAGTGAGAAAAACATATTTCTATCAATATTTTCATACCCATTCAATATCTTAAAAACTTCAATCTGATCTCCTCTTAACCTCCTTGTCTCTAGAGTTGTTAAACCACATTCTTTCAGGCGTTCTTCATAACTAAGGTCTCTCAGTTCTGGAATCATTTTAGTTGCTCTCCTTTGTATGCGTTCAAGCGTATCTATATCCTTCTTACGATATGGTCTCCATGCTTGTATACAGTATTCTAAATGAGGTCTAACTATTGCTTTATAAAGAGGTATAATTAACTTTTTTCCCTTATATGTTATGTTTCTTCTAATCAATCCAAGAATTTGATTACCCTTTGAAGCTGCAATACCACACTGCTCTGAAACTTTCATATCAGCGCTTATTGTAACTCCTAAGTCCTTTTCTTTTACAGTAGTACCAAGAACAGTAGCTCCCATTTTGTAGTTTACATTCAAGTTCCCATGTCATGTATGTAGGCATTTACATTTCCCAAAATTGAACAGCATCTGCCATTTCTCAGACCATTTCACTAATCTGTCTAGATCGTTTTGTAAATGTTGTTTATCACCATCAGTATTAACCTTTCTAAACAGTTTTGTGTCGTCCGCAAATTTCAGTACGTTACTTGTTATACCGTCGTCCAAGTCATTGATATAAATTAAGAATAATATAGGTCCTAATGCTGATCCTTGAGGTACCCCACTCAAAACCGATTTCCAATTTGAAACTTCGCCATCTACTACAACTCGTTGTCTTCTGTCAGTCAGCCTTTGTTCTATCCAGTCAGTTATGCTATCCCCGATACCATGGGCTTTTAATTTAAGTAGCAATCTTTGATGTGGCACTTTGTCAAAAGCTTTCTGAAAATCTAAGTAGATAATATCTACTGGCGATCCCACGTCTATCCACTTAGTGATTTCTTCCAAAAAAACATAACACATTTGTTAAGCATGACCTCGCTTTAAGGAATCCATGTTGAGATGAATTTAATAATTTATGCTTAACGAGGAAGTCCACCATATGGTCTTTAATTAACCTTTCTAATAATTTAAAATCACTGACGTTAAACTCACTGGTCTGTAATTCTCTGACTTATTTCTCGAACCCTTTTTAAATAATGGTATGATGTTTGCTTCTTTCCATTCAAACGGAACAACTCCCTCTTTTAATGACAAGTTGAATACTCTTGCATGTGGTATACTGATTTGATCTACTGTTTCCATTAGTAATTTTGGAGGAATCCCATCCACTCCCGGTGATTTGTTATCCTTCATTGCCTTTATTTTCCTAGCTACCAATTCTGGAGTTACAACTAACGGTCCTAAATAGTCAGATTTAGCCCCCTGAAATTTTGCATCAGCAACTGGTAATGAACTAATATCTTCTTTTGTAAACACTGAACTGAAGTAACCATTTAGGTCTTCCGCCATTAAAAACCCCTGTGATATTATATTTCCAGCACTGTCTTCTAGAGGTCCAACCTTGTCTTGTACGTTTTGTTTACTCCTGACATATGCATAAAACCTCTTGCTGTCAGTTTTTATGTTACATGCCAGTTTTTGCTCATAGCTTCTTTTAGATTGTCTGATTTCAGTTGTAGCTGCATTAAGTGCCTCTTTGTATTTTGCATAGTCTTCTTCCTTTCTGGTACGCCTATAAACCCTCCACATAGTTTGTTTTAGCATTATTTTTCTAATTGCCTCTTTTGACAAGTGTTTCTTTCTAAACCGTTTTCCTTGTTTTCGGAAGGGAACACATTTATCAATGATACTCTCAATTTCATATTTTAGAATATTCCAACATTCAATTGCAGTCTTATTCATCAGCATGTTATTCCAATCTAGCTGTGCTAAGTATTTTCTCATATCTTTGTAGTTACCTTTGTGGAAGTTTCTCTTGTACGTTTTCTTATTTTTACTTTCTGATTTTACATTGATGTCAAAATGTATTTGATTATTGTCACTATTACCCAATGGTTCAAATATTTTTACATTGTCCACTAATTCTTTTTGTGATGACAAAACTATATCTAATACATTTTCTCCCCTGGTTGGTTCTAGTACATGCTGAGTAAGAAAGCTATCCTGGATTAAACATAGAAATTGTTGATCCTCAATCCCTGTGCTCTCTAGAGAATTCCATTGTATGTGTCCATGGTTAAAATCTCCCATTATGATACATTCCCCTTTACTAACTTCCTTTATAGCGTTTTTTATTTTTGTGTTGTCCTCTTCGTTTATGTTTGGACTTCGGTAAACTAATCCAACAGTTAATTTTGAATTTCCTGAAACAATTTTGCACCAAACAGCTTCATCGCAATCTGCTTCCCTTTCTAGTTTTATTTCATAAGCCTGAATAGATTCTTTAACATATAAAATAACTCCCCCGCCCCTTCTTCCTATTCGATCTTTCCTAAACATTACGTATCCTGTCAGTCCTAATTCAGCATCTGTTATATCTATGTTGGCCCATGATTCAGTTATACCAATTATGTGAGGGTCAATATCTTCTACCATAATGTTTAATTAAACTTTCCCATAAATCCACAAATCCAACTTCCTCTTCCCTACACAGCCTCTGGACTAACATGTTAATTGCCATCCCCCGACAATTTCGATATTTATGACCCCTCCTGCCCATCACAGGTAAAATCCCTGACAGTATTACCTGCTCAACCCGCGTCTGTTTTAGTGTTCTGACCAACTGCCTATATTTCCTAACTATGGCAGTTGTACCCTCCCTCTCTACGTTATTTGTCCCTACATGTACTAAAACAGATCCACCCTTACCCGAGCCTACGATGTTTTTTACCCTCTCAGTTATCGCCTCTATTTTGGCTCCAGGCAAGCAGACCACCACATCATCTCCCTTGTTTAAGACTCTGTCGGTCTTCCTAACTATCGAATCCCCCACAAACACCCTCGCTCTCTTCCTCACCCCCTCTATCACTGCTGCAGAATAACTCTTCCTTTCGATCCCCTCCATCACATTCTGTCCTGACCCCTTCCCTTCCGTCTCCCCAACTCCCTTCTCCTTCCCTCCTGTCTCCCCTACTCCCCTCTCCTTCACTCCGGTTGTTTTCCCTCCCGTCTCCGCCACTCCCTTCTCCTTCCCTCCTGTCTCCGCTACTCCCCTCTCCTTCACTCCGGTTGTCTTCCCTCCCGTCTCCCCCACTCCCTTCTCCTTCCCTCCTGTCTCCGCTACTCCCCTCTCCTTCACCCTGGTTGTCTTCCCTCCCGTTCCTTTCCTTCCCGTCTCCTTACGTCCTGTCTCCCTATGACTTGTCACCTTCCCTCCTCTCAGCTTCCTCCCAGGCTGAGGTGAGCTCTCCCTAGCATATCTTGTGTCTTTCCCCACTTTATCGTCTACTGTTCCCTCACCGGATGTCCGGCAAGGCCCGGTATGATGAGTGCGCGGTTAAGCGCGAAGTCACAACTCCTCTACAACTTGGCTCGCATTGACAACGGCGAGTGAAAAACCAGGCAACACAATGCCACGCAAATAATTAGTGCGCTTTGTTTGACTGTATGCGTTGACCGTCTGTATCGGCCGCATCTCGTTTTCTGCTGCCTACTGACTGCTTGCGACTGTTCAGCTATCTCTCCATGTACGACAACACTGCGTCCGCATCTTCACGACACGTTCGTCGTCTCCACGTCATGTTGATGGCCGACTTACAGAGCGTTCAGCCGACTGTTCAGCTGCCTTCCCCGCTCGCGACACCAGTGCGTCCGCCTGAGCCGTCGCACGACACGTTCGCCGTCTCCACGACATATTGACGGCCGGCCTACTGTGCATCCAGCCGACCGTTCAGCTGTCTTCCCCGCGTGCGACATCAGAGCGTCCGCGTCAGCCGTCGTCATGAAACGTCGCCGTCTCCATGACCTATTGACACCCGGCCTACTATCGTCCAGCCGACAACGAGCTCGGCAACACTGCGGTCGAACGAGACTCGTACCGCCTGCGTATTCAGCTGGCGTTGAGACAACGCGACCGATGGCCACGTCAGTTATCGGCCTACTAAACCCAGCAGAATGACGCGCAGGGTATCGTTGACATTGTGCGTCATAGGGCACGCTTCTGTGACTATTTTTGTCTTCGGAACATTGTATTATGAGTGTGCAATACGCCTTTCTGCTTGTGATGAATTTCTTAACACTGATGTCTGTGTTACGGTCTTGAAGGGAAATAGCCTCAACGGTGAACGTTAAAGTAAACGTAGTTTTGTTTTTAGGGTATTGCCGACCTGTTCTAGAGTTAGTTTCTTTATTTCAGTTGTACCATTTCAAATATGTTTTGATTCATTATAAATATATTCATGTTTATTACCTTGGTGTTGTTTCTCATTTGTGGAAACTTCATACATTCTTATGTTGAGCTTAATTTAAGTACGGCCCGCCCCTAGATTTTTTTGCGCACGGACTTCCACCGTAATCTGTGACAAACCCCCAGAGGACAGGTTTTTCTTGTTGCGACTGAAGGCAGTACCAGTATTTGGTCTGCTGCAACCAAACCGTCACAGTCACCGTCACCGTCACAATCACCGTCACCGTCACAATCACCGTATCCGTCACCGCCACCGTCACCGTCGCCTTCACAGTTGCCGCCATCGTCGTTATCATCATCATCATAATTATATTCATCAGCATCATCATCATCATCATCATAACGATCATCATCATCAGTATCATTTTCATCATTACAGTTATCCTCATCGTCGTCATCTTGGTCATCGTCAACATCATTACCATTATCATCGTCATCACCATCATCGATGTTATCATCCAGGCGAATTACAAACGATCACCTGGCGTAATCGTGTCCTCGTGTTAAAACGAAAGTTGCTATTTTATCTGCTTCACGAGTCAAGTGTTTGTACAGAAAATAAATCACAAATCTACTCAATAAGACATCTGAAGAGTTTTCGGTGTAAATATGAAGGGTCGCCCGAAGCAACCCGGCTCAGTCCAACACCTCGCATCCGGCTCAGTCCAACACCTCGCATCCGGCTCAGTCCAACACCTCGCATCCGGCTCAGTCCAACACCTCGCGTCCGCCTTAGTCCAAACCTTCGTTGGGCCTAAATCACACACACCTGTCATATACTTGTCACAGTCACGACATTTGACAGGTGACCGTGCAGTCATTTGACTAGACACGCCTAAACACGGAGTGTCGGTCGAGTCGTCACGCATGAGTGGATCCTGCACATAGGTGACATTTAGCACCACAACTCTGCCATCTCTCATGAGATGTTTTATGTGGCTGCCTAATAATGCCCTGCACGGGCCGGGCTTTGGGCCCAAGCCCGGGCCGGGCCTGGGCCTACATTTTGTTGGCTCGGGGCGGGCCTGAAAAAATATTAAACACATCGGGTTTGGGTCGGGCCTAGGCCTAGTGTGAGCGGGCCGGGCCGGGCCTGGGTTGGACCTGGACCTAATGAAAATATTAATACAAAACCCAGATTTTTTTATTTTAATATTAATAAAAACTGCTTATAAATTGCATTTCCGTTTAAGGAATGTTTAAAATTATTTCTTTAGTATTACATTGTTGCAAAATGAGTCCTTGCATGGAATTATGAATGACATCAGTGCTTTATATATTGGAATGTAGTTTAACCTATTTTCAACAATGGGACTTTCAATTGTATAATTTTAATACTGTGCATCCTTTTAAGAGAGACACTTCATATTATAGCAATTTAATGCATACTATTGCATACACAGTAAACACATTACACAGCACATAGTACTACTACATATTACATGCATTATACAGGTGTTACAGATTCATGCATATTTTTGGTATGAATGTAGCCTTTTGCATAGATCTAATGGCCCCATAAGTTCACTTGGCTGGAAGTAGCCAGCCCCAAATGCTTACTTTAGACATATTTGCAGAGGCAATCAAGCCATGATCAACCATCAACTCAATTCTATTGTCTTCCCTCCAAATCTTGCCTGCCTGAATGACCTGCTCACTGGCAACTGCCCACTGCCCAGTGCCCACCCCAGTTGGTAGTTGGTATTTTTCAATTGTGTCAACTAGTGTCCACTGTTTAGTGTCTACAATTTCCCCAGTACGGATTCATTGTGTTAACTATTGTCTACTGTTTAGTGACTACAATTTCCCCAGTACTGATTCATTGTGTGAACTAGTGTCTACTGTTTAGTGTCTACAATTTCCCCAGTACTGATTCATTCACACTTGTACTAATTCACACATGTCTGAACCTGATCTGTCTCCGCCTAGTGACTGCAGGACTGCTGAAAATGTCACTGGGTGTCAGTGCCAGTGGGTGACATTTAGTTGAAATATCAGTTAATACCAAATTAACTGCCCTTACTGGTAACATTAATTAAATAAATTAAGTTAACTTAGTTGATCCAATTAACAACTCAAGTTAGTGTTATGGTTTGCGTTAGGGTTAAACTGGGGTTAGATAAATAAATCACCTACCCGAACCATAAACCAATTAAGTAAAACCATATATAAAAATATGTTATGATATTTAATAGTAATGACAATAAAATTTGATTATTTTTCTTCAGGATATTCGTCCGTTTGAAGCAGTTGGTGGTGCTGGATTTCTTGAACCCGCCCAGCACACTATGGACAGACAGACAGCAGACTAGTAGACATTATACAATGGTCATATATTATTGATTTATGTTATTTAATAAAACAATGCGTGAATATTACAGTTTATTTGTGTTTCGTTTTTATTAAAAGATATTAGGTTTATCTTTTTTTTAATTAGCGGGCCGCGGGCTTACCCGTCTTTGGCCCGCGTGTATGGGCCATGCCTGGGCCTGAAACTTGCGGGCCGGGCCTGGGCCAAACATTAACGGTCTGAGTCGGGCCTGGGCCGGGCCTGGGCCTAAATTCTAGCTTGCGGGCGTGGGCCGGGCTGGGCTTGAAGAATGTTTGCGGGCCTGGGCCGGGCCTGGATTCTAACTGCTATTTTGAAGAAAGATATTAATTATGTGGAAAAGGGACTATCCATGAAGTACGTCAGACTTGTTTTAATGTTTTTGAGAAAGTCCCCTGCCTGTTGTGCATGTTTATATTCACTGCATGTATGTAATGATTCGTAGTGTATAGATAGAATATAGGCCTGCGTAGCTAATGATAATGAGACAACATCAAGATTCCATCTTTATGTACGCATGTCAGATGTAATCGTGCTTGCAGTGAAGCCGTTGGAATTGAGTTGATATACCCCCCAAAACTGGCATAAGAATTCACGCTGTCAGTCTGACATCGACGGCTAGACGAGCCAAAACGTATATTTTTTAAGCGTTACGTAACGATCACCAACACACCACAGCATTGTGGACGTGGCGTACTTTATGGGTGCCCCCTAATTAAATATTACTTGGTTCAATTTGTGCAATTTTACCAAGACAGCTATTAGTTTCACACGCTGGCCAATATATGCCTCTATAAAACTACGCCTCGAGAAAGGATTGCAAAACTGCATTTTTAAGGGGTCTCCACTTGGTAATCCCCACACATTATTATGCTATGTGAAACAAATGACGTCATATGGGTATGGGAAAATAAACAACGAATTTGCGGGAATCACGTGCAGTATCAAACGCGTAAGCATCGTCATAATGATTCGGAGTTGGGAAGTCCGAAGTAAAGGAGCGTGGAATCTAAAAATAACTTGTCATTTGTGGTATTTTAATTAAACAGTATGTAGGCCGTCTTGTTGTTTTAACAAAGCAATTACCTGTGTGTTTGTGTGTGTGTGTGTGTGTGTGTGTGTGTGTGTGTGTGTGTGTGTGTGTGTGTGTGTTTGTGTGTGTGTGTGTGTGTGTGTGTGCGTGCGTGTGTGGGTGCATGCGTGCGTGCGTGCGTGCGTGCGTGCGAGCGAGCTCAGCTTTCACAATGAATGATCTGTTTTTTTTTGTATTTTAGACATCGTAAACGGTGGATTGGTAACGGCTAGCCACTTACTACTGTTTCTATGGACTTATTTACATTAACTGAGAGCACACACTGGGTGTTTTCTTCAAGCAGTCTGACAAGCCGCAAAAAAAACCGCCAACAGTCTTAATTACATGGAAATGATTTTTTTAATTACCCGCAAGATTATGTTACTGCTTATTTTTCTTAGACGACGTGCACTGTCTTTTTCAGTCAAGCATAGCTATAAATAGCATAATTCCATCATCATGTTCGCAACCGTTTATGTTAACCTTTATTGTCCGACTTGTATACGGGTATTACCGCGGTCACAAATTCAGGTTAAATTCGCAACGTCATTCACGAACAGCGCTATGGATTAAACATCTGATTTTGTTGATGTCTTAATAGTATTATGGGGTACTTATTGCAACAGGAATTGTGCTTGTATATTGCCTAAAAATTTTATATTGCAATGCAGTTATTCACATTTTGTTTTACAAATTTAAACAATTGAAAATACTTGTTTTTTTACAATATATTAGTTTACAATATATTATGCTCACGTTCAAAACTTGTTACAGTATAGGATGCTCACGTTCAAAACTTGTTACAGTATAGGATGCTCACGTTCAAAACGTGCTCTACTTTCATTCCACGTCTTGTGGCACTACACACAGGCACAACATCATCTCTTTTTATGTAGTGGTATACATTCCTGTTACCATTTACGTATATGCGATCTGGCGACAATTTTTAATACCCGTGGACAACGTTTGACAGGGTCAGGCATTCAGTGGATCACGCGACGAGCACAACATTCGTAGCAGTACATTCCAGCGATGTAAACATTAAAATTAACTCAACAAAACGATCCCTAACATTTCAACTGGACTGCTGTTAATATCACAGTCGTCGTTATAATTCATAAACTCTACGGTGCAGAGTGGTTCTTTGTCCTCGATGTTGGGAAACCGAGTGGTTGCAAATAATGTCCAAGGTCATTAATGAAATGTATATGCATCAGTTACAGCTCCCTCCAATTGATTTAGTCAACCGCGAACCAGTGTCGTTGATGTTCAAATGTGTATCGTCTGAGTAGCTTATAACCATAATATGTGAAGTCGGTTTAATAAAAGAGTGCACACCTTTGTTAAAATCATCGAAATAATTGACTTTGATCGTTATATCGGGTAACTCGCGAAAGAATTAATAGCCTTGTGTCATAGTGCACAGAGCCGGAAGACCTTTGCAATTTTTTTCCGCCGATTTTTGACCGGATCCGGGTAAAAATAATTTAATAGTTTGTCCGATGGTTTCACTAAAACTAAATATCAGATGTGCGAACACGAGCTGTGGCACATCGTAGCGGATAATAGCCAGGTTAATGATTTTGCGAAATGAATTTGAATCGAGACGAACGAAAAAATCGAACTAAGTGGGGACCTTAAAACAACCACCATGCCTTCCCGTTCAGCAGGGCATGGTTGAGTCGTTCTAATTACCGATGATGTTCCGTACACAGAACACGCGCAGTTACCCATTTCCAGCGTTTACGTTTCACATAATTTTTCTGTCTAACCCACGAGGAGGGGGGGTCACGTTTCTGGGCGATCACAATGTGCCGACGCAGCGTATTGCACTTCGCCGGCAAAATGAAAGTGGTTCACAGCGGTGCGAGCTAATGCGAAACAGCTTGGCGGAATGAGTTATTTGTGTAAATAGGCTTACACACACGACACTTATGGTACGGGAAGTCCAGTCATGTACGCAACTGATATAGAAACCGTGTGTTTGGTCGACGGCCCGACGCAGCTGGTGTTCGTGTTTGTGCTATCGACTCGAACGACGTACTTTCACAAGACTCGGGAAAAGTTCAGGTAAAACCAACTAGTTTTTACAGGCGCTTTCGGACGACATTCGGAGGCAATAGTCGAATATCAATCACACGTTGTCCTCCCCTTTGGCCCTCACCGTCCATCCGTCCGTCCGTCCGTCCGTCCGGTCCGTCCCTCCCATCCTCCCTCCCTCGCTCCCTCCCCCTCCCTCCATCCCTCCCTCCCTCCCGCCACCTCCCTCCCCCGTCCCTCCTTCCCTACATCCCTCTTTCCCTCCGTCCCTCCTCTACCCCATCTCCACTTTCGCGCTCTCTCCTCTCCCTCTTCCTCTCCCCTTCTCTCTTTATCGGCTCACTCTCGTTGTTTGTCCGTCTCTCTAACCCATATATCTCAATCTTCCTATCACCCCTTCCCCTCTCTTCCCCTCCCTCCCTCCCTCCCTCCAACCTTTCACTCACTCCCTCCGTGACTCACTCACTCGCTCGCTCGCTCGCTCGCTCGCTCGCTCGCTCGCTCGCTCACTCACTCACTCACTCACTCACTCACTCACTCACTCACTCACTCACTCACTCACTAGCTCACTCACTCACTCACTCACTCACTCACTCACTCACTAACTCATCCACGCGCGCACGCACTCACTTCCCTCCCTCGCCCTTCACTCCCCTTCAGTCACCCACTCACCCACCCACCCACCCACCCACATGCCCGCCCGCCCGCCCGCCCGCCCGCCCGCCCGCCCGCCCGCCCGCCCGCCCGCCCGCCCGCCCGCCCGCCCGCCCGCCCGCCCGCCCGCCCGCCCGCCCGCCCGCCCGCCCGCCCGCCCGCCCGCCCGCCCGCCCGCCCGCCCGCCCGCCCGCCCGCCCGCCCGCCCGCCCGCCCGCCCGCCCGCCCGCCCGCCCGCCCGCCCGCCCGCCCGCCCGCCCGCCCGCCCGCCCGCCCGCCCGCCCGCCCGCCCGCCCGCCCGCCCGCCCGCCCGCCCGCCCGCCCGCCCGCCCGCCCGCCCGCCCGCCCGCCCCGCATTCATACAATGTCTCGTGACGTTTTATGATGGTGGGAATCGATGACAATCACATTCACTATATTGAAAAACATTTATTTATTTATATAGCATCATATGTAAATCCGTGTATATATATATATATATATGTAAAATCTTTCTGTACGTAAAACACGTATGGAATATATAAATATCTTCTTTATGTACGTAAAACACGTACGCAATATATAAATATCTTATTTTTGTACGTAAAACACGTATACAATACAAACATATCCAGTAATGGGAGTGCCATCACTTAGTTTTGGCAGTGCGCAGCAATGTTTGCGTCTCTGAGGTATAGCACAGTTGTTTGTAGCTATGACAATACAATGTTTTAACAGTAAAAACAACAATAACATATCATAGATGAACACAATTATGTATAATTAAATATGTCTAATTAATGGCAGCTAAACTTGCAACGATGAACGAATACAAACACTTCAGTACTAAATCGACGCCATGACAACTAAATAATGAAAACTAGATATATTCTTTAAAATGAACAAAGCAAATAAATTACCCAATATTACGATGCAGCCAATAATTTAAGTTTGTTTGTTACTCATAGTTCATGTATGTAATTCAACAAGAGTTTGTCTAAGTCGTTGGAAGGATCTCATTATATCGAACAAGTTTGACAATGTGTTGAATCGCAGGAACGTCAGCGTCGGTACGGGGAGAGACGTCGGTACGGGGTCAGACGTCGGTACGGGGTCAGACGTCGGTACGGGGTCAGACAATGGCTCGGCATCTACCTGATCGACGACAGGAATCGTTAGTCCAGATGACGTCATCTGTAGGAAAACATTAAAACAGTGATGTAAAGATGTACGAGCGAGGGGGAGAGGGAGTTGGAAGGGGAGGGATGAGGGAGGGGAGGGGAAGGGGAGAGGTGGAGGAGGGTCAGAGGTGGGGGAGGGGAGGGGAAGGGGAGAGGTGGAGGAGGGGGAGAGGTGGGGGAGGGGAGGGGGAGGGGGAGAGGTGGAGAGGAAGAGGGAGGGACATAGATAGAGAGAGGGGGAGTGGGAAGTGAACAGAGAGAGATAGGGGGAGGGGTGACAGGAAGACAGAGGTGTAAGGGTTAGAAAGACTGATATACAAAGAGAACGGGGAGATAAATACGGGAGAGGAGAGGGAAAGGGAGAGGGGGAGGAGATGTAGAGGGAGAGGGAGAAGGAGAGCAAGAGCGGATATGGGGTAGAGATTGGAAGAGACGATGGGAGAGAGATACATACATGTGTACAGACAGAGAGACAGAGAGACAGACAAAGAGACAGTCAGACAGATAGGCAGACAGACAGGCAGACAGGCAGGCAGGCAGACAGCAACAGTGAGGGAGGTTTGCAGTATTATACATATATACACACGAAAAACGGCAAACGAACGCTCGCATACACACACATACACACACATACACGCGATGATATTTGCGTAACTAGTATCCATATCTCACGTGAAGATAAAAATAAGTTATATTCACATTACTTATTACGTACCTTGACTTTCAGAAATTCGATGAAATGTCGCAGCGCCGCCTTTGTTCCTGTCAGATGTTCCACCAGGCGACAGTAGCGGTCTTCTTCGGGCTGTCTGTAGGACTGGTAGCGACACACGCTGGACGTGTTACAAGGCACATTCAATCGCGTCTCCAGGCGGCAGATATACGCGGTCTCCATGATTCTGATGTTAGCCACCAGACGGCGGTGCCGAATAGCCTTCAGAAGAATACTCGTGAGGATTTCCTGAAATGAAGTTCGTCATTAGAACGATAAGTGAATCGACGCAACAGTGTAACTGTGTTTTTGGTCATGAACGAACTCCCCCACTTTATAATCAGCTGGAACTCTAACTACCGTCCGCAAAATTATCTACATTTATCTTTTCGAAATTGCATAAATCCTCAGCGGTCCTGGTTTGCTGCGTTCATGAGCAAGGGATTTAGGCGCGATATACATTTTATTATTAGTATTGTTATTAGTATTATTATTATTGTTATTATTATAACTATTACTATTATTCTGACCTGTGTATCTGCAGGCTTGTCACTAGTCTTGCCTGGTCCGGCTGTGGTCGTCACGTGACTGTTATGCTGCAGCAGCCGATCCGCCAGGTTGTTGCAAGAGGTCACGAACTCCAGTCCGCTGACCAGATCTTGCAGGAACGGCTGAGTGCACTGGAACAAGCAACATAGTCCAGTGCAAGTGTCGTATACCCTCAGATTCGACTCGAGACATCACGTAGTCTTATTCTGATACCCTTGCGCCGTGCGAAACTACAATTGACTATGAACAATGAGCGGTTCTTATAGAACCAAACGGGAAGATGTTTTTTTTTAGGAAACGAGACCACCTGCTTTGTGAACCCATAGTAGGTGTTTTTTTCTATTTCCGTGTTGTTTGCTTCCCCTGGGATAGAAATCAGGTAGAAGGGATCAACCGCGTTTAGTGTCTCTCCGAAAGAAACAGGGAGACGTGGGGTGAACGAAATTGCCGAAGTTTCGAAACGACGGTAGGTGGACTTAACCCCAGTCCTCGCGACTGACAGTCCGGTGTTCTAACTGCTGAGCCACCACTCCAGTCTTTCACGCAGCAAGTGAACCATCACTGAAGATTAGGTCAGATTAGCCGCGCGCCGCCGACAGCGCTGTAACATTCCAACGATGTCAGCGCAGTGCTGTTCGCAGTTTCGCAGGCGTTGGATGACGTAGTGTAAAAAACCTTAAACCGCTTAGTTTGTGTTTCGTTTACTTTGCGCTATCGTGTTTCATCAAGCGACGCAAGAAGCACAACAGTATCCACATAGCAGTAGTTCGATTGATTCGTCATGAAGAATGCCCAGCAAAATGTGAAAGCTATAGAAATACTATTACTACACACATTAATTGTGGTCTAACCCCAGTTTAAATGTGTACCGATTGACGGGTAAAGATGATAACTTTTGCTCATCCATCCACATGATATCATGCTATCATTTAGACGCTGTAGAAATGTTATTATTATTATTATTATTATTATGAGTTATTATTACTATTACTATTTTTATTATTAATCTTTATTATTATTAATTAATCATTATCATTATTATTAAGTTATTGTTATTGCTATTGTCATTATCATTACCATCAACAGTACCATTATTTTTATCATCATCATCATCATCATCATCATCATCATTATGTACTTACATATTGTCTGCAGCTTTCATTCGCTCGGTGCATCACGTTGGCGGCAAGATCACTTAGATTGTCGAGATCTTCACTGCGTACAACGGGCCGAGTCGTCTTCGATGGTGCCGGAGTGCTCGTTGTTCCACCAGTAACCTTGTCCGGAAACGAGGAGGTACTAAATACCTTCCCAGTTGGGGTATTCGCTGTAGCTGCAGATGGCGTACTCGCTGTCGTAGTTTGATCGTTAGGTGCGCGTGTGGTTGTGCCGACAGGGGCCGTGTGGTGTAGCGCTGGCGAGACGTCCGCTGTAGCAGTTGACGCAGAGTTTGAATTTCCGTTGGTGCTACTTTTCGTGGTGAAATGTCCGGTAATTCGCGTTTTGACGATTGTACGTTCGGTGGTCAAATCGTTCCGCGGTGTTGTAACGTCACTGGGCGCGGAACTACTTTCGTTTGTTGCTGACCCTGTTGTGTTATCACCCATGTGATATCCGGTTGTGAAATTTTGTGATACGTCACTTCCGGTTGGCTGTGTTTCGTTCGTAACTTGGACAGCGATGCCACTTGCAGTTACTGTTGCACTTCCGGTCGTTCGCGTTTCGTTCGTAGTTTGAACAATGGCTTCACCCGGTGTCGTAGACGTGTTACCCAGGGTACTTTGCGCAGGTGTCTGGGTTTCCATCGAAGTTTCTCTAGAAGTTCGAGTCGTTAGTGGAGCAGCATTTACCACTGGAGCATTCTGCTGCAGCAGTAATGCTGCAGCGACACCTGTTGTCAAAGAAAGAAAATCACCACCCATAAGTTACATTAGTGGCAGTAGTGGACACGGAATTATTATCGTATATAATGAGTATCGGATTTGTGTCTAGATTATACATTTTGTCAATTAGTCCCGCGTGGACGATATCAATTCGTTGATGATAATCGTTATATTGAAAACGGAAACATGACGGAACATAACGGAAACATGACGGAACATAACGGAAACATGACGGAATACAACTGTATTTCATGAACAATAAAATTGACGTGGATTAGCCGAAAGTTACTTTATGCTGCCGCGTATACAAACAGGCCGATCGATCCATGTAGATCCATAATGTAGTACAAAGAACGGAATCCTGATGTAAGAACGTCCCGTTGTGGTCAGCTTTTTATGTACCTATGGATAGAAGGAATATCGGACACATGGAAGAGTTTGACGAAGTCCCAACGTGCTCTTAGCGAGAGTCGACGGTTACGGCCAATAGATGTAGCAGCGTCATTAGACAGACGCACGACAAACTCCAGTATGTGCAGCTCCATTCAAGACGTAGGATAATAATACACCCTCTCACAAAAAATATGCTTACATGTGACGCAAGGAGGGTAGGCGGCAAGATTGATACAGTGGTCTGATAAACTAATTGGTATGTAATCAGACGATAACCTACTGCACCTTACTGGGAAAAGGCTCAGATATCCTCTAAAATAAACCCTTTTCGCGTACCTCTGTTTTAAACCCCCTTAAAAGACAGAAATGATTATTGAAATACATTGAGTGTTTAGTTAGAAATGCTTTCCTCAAAATCCCCGCATAGTAGCAAAGCCGGCCGCACCCATCGACCTTTGCGGGATTATGTAGTTGTGGTTCCTGGTTACAGACTAAGAAAGGCGAACCTACGCACTATTATGTGTCACCAGATGTGTATTGTACGAATATCGGAGAACATATTACTGGCCCGATCATGGTAATCCCCGTGTCGTGACACACAGGCGTCGGAATAGGGGGAGGGGGTAAACATTATATTTCACCTTTAAAACTGGAAATTGATTGGTCTCTGAACAGGGTGCCAACAGTAAAGCTGGCATATTTTTTTATTAATCGCCAATCGTAAATTTTCGAGAAAAAAATATATACCGTGAAAAATTACGAAAATAACGCGTTTTGTGTGGATGTTTTATTTTTAACACAAGAGTGATTTTATAAATATTAATAACTGGTGCGATGTTTGCAGTAGATATCTCGTAAATCAGTCGTCCAGTTAACATCTGAACATCGATGGACATTACCTATAACCACGCTAACGATTCAGGCGGTACTTACAAATGATTGTATTCGAAACGACGGCCATGGTATCTCTCTCTCTCTCTCTCTCTCTGTATGTTGTCTCGTTGCGTATAAAAGTCTTAACTGCCAGATATATTTCTACAGCCATTGCTTATATACGATGGTAAAACAAAAAATCCCTTACAAACGCTGGTTATGGACCGGATGGAAATAGGTTTCGGTTTTGACCAAGAAATATTCCCGCTCAGTTAAACGAGTGTGAGTCAACAGCGAGAGAGTTCTAACGGCCGTCGATCGCGGCACACACAATGCTAGTGTATGCAAATATTTACCCGGTGATTGAGCTTCTACGGAGTGAGCAGTGAATTTCCATGATGAAACCTGATAACATCGGCAAAGCTGTGACCCATTGATATTGTTCCCTGTCCGATACATTTAGCCATGTTTAATACACACTGATACTTTCCTTGTTACCTCCCGTGGCTTGTTTCTTCCCAAGACATGTTACATTCCAAGACATATTTTTCCCAAATGGTCGGGTTATGGGCGTAGGACCGATTTTCTACGTATTTCTATTCCCCCCCTTCCTGTCCGTTAACAAATTGCTGGATAAAGCAATGAAAAGGTGCAATTTGGTGATACCTAGAATTTCGTTTACGGCAACTTATTATATTTCAGTTGTAACTCTTATAATATTGTAATTGTAAATTTTACAAACGTAACCATTTAGTGGGAAAAGAGAAGCGCTGAAGGAGGTGGGTTTGACAGGGGGTTTCTTCCTTCCCAACAATTTAATTTTTTAGAAAAAACTTGAAAAGGTGCAATTTTGTTACACTACAATCGAATCTGGTTTTCAGCCAATTAATATAATTCAGTTGTAAATGTACTCATTTGGCGGCCGGGGGAGGGGGGGTCATTCATTGGAATGGGGTATATAGTTTTTCCGCGTGTAGGATTGTGTACTTCCTCTGGGAAAGGCACGGGGATATATAGTTTATATCCGTGTAGGACATTATTTAATATCACAAGGTTTTTTAATGGCGGAAGACCTAAATGGATACTTCAATTCAGTGTATACAAGAGAGGATATTAGTTCGTTTCATTACAATTCAGACCAACAATGTGATAGTAGTAATAATGATAGTAATAATAATACTGCAGCGGATGCAGAGGGGGGTCCTGACCCCCCGGCCGATATTGAGAAATTAGTTGCCTACACGCAGGACACGGGACGTAAACTATAAAATGGGAGATATTGTTCTAGGTACTTCCGTAAAAGAAAATTACATAGGGGTAACAGTGAGTGCTTATAAGAAAGTTTCAGAGCAGTGTGGTATTGCCACTTCAAAGAGTAATCAAAAGCTTGGGTTGATTAGGAGAAATATAATATACAAGGAAAAAACTAATTATACCTCTGAATAAAGCAAAAGTTAGACCTCATTTAGAAAATTGTATAACAGCTTGGGGACCATATCGTAAGAATGAAATACAATGTAGATACGCTTGAACGATTACCGAGGAGAGCAACTAAAATGATTCCAGAACTGAGAGACCTTAGTATTGAAAAACGTCTAAAAGAATGTGGTTTAACAACCCTAGAGACAAGGAGGTAAATTAGTAAAGTATCCGCGTAGATTGGATGTCAGGAAGTGCTCGTTCTCACAGAGGACAATAAATGAATGGAACACATTATCTACAGATTGTGTAACTACTAGCAATGTGAATATGTTTAAAAACAAGGTTGACACATATCTCAGGAGGGCGGGTTGCATATAGATGAAAAATGTTGGACTCTCGATAAGCCAATGGCTTCCTTGTCCACTTGCCATCTGGGCCTTTGCCTTGGATGGCAACCTTGTTAAATCAAGTTAAAGGATATAATGCTTCCATTCTGATAGATACTATGTAGAAATACTACGGTTTTGTGAGCATCAATCGAAAGATACACATTTTAGACTTCCTTCCTATAGATTTTCTGTTAGGCGAGGTAGCATTTTTGTTGTAAACATTTGTACTGCCGTGACTCAAACAAGGAAGAAGTAGGCGGTGATGGAAGACCACAGCTTTTACTGTAATCTACTATTTAAAATCCCCATCATTTTATTTCATTTTATTTTTACACTTTTAGTTTACACTTTCTACTCGTACTCAAAATCATCTCTGCGGTTGGCATTTCGAACATGTTATCTTGCAATAGTTAAATATAGAAAACTGGTTCAGCGTATGATCTAATTCGGCGGCGCTAAAAAGAGAGTAAGTTATCTCGCCCGGAGGATGAATATTTTGTTAGTAATACTACTACTACTACTACTACTACTACTACTACTACTACTACTACTACTACTACTACTATTACTACTACTACTACTACTACTACTACTACTACTACTACTACTACTACTACTACTACTACTACTACTACTACTACTACCACTATTACTACTACTACTACTAATAATAATAATATTAATAATACGTTAATAATAATAACAGCAACTGCAACAACAATAAATAATAACAATAACAACAATAGTAGTACCAATAATGACAATAATATTAATGGTGTAGCGAATTTCGGATTGTCGCAAAATGTGTTTTACCTGTTTGATTAAAAAAATGTAAACTGGAAACTTGAAAATACTTGTAAATTAGGTCTCTGAATGAATAATATATCACGAAAACGCCACGGAAGATGGACCGGACGAACAATATGAAATTGTGGGCGTCGGATGCTCTTGGCATTCGAGCCGGATGCCAGAACTAGTGAAATCCGCCGTATTGAGACGTCAGCTAATTGACGTGTCGAAACCGTGCGTCGTCAAACGGTTGACGGATCGAAAATGACCGAGTCGGTGACAGTCGATCTATTATTGGCCACACTTGACATTGAGTCTATTATTGGCCACACTACTTCTAACTGTTATACCCTGTGTTGCCTTAGGGTTGAACAATTTAACTTTTATACCCAGTGTTGCCTTAGGGTTGAAGACCTCTAACTTTTATACCCAGTGTTGCCTTAGGGTTGAAGACCTCTAACTTTTATACCCAGTGTTGCCTTAGGGTTGAAGACCTCTAACTTTTATACCCAGTGTTGTCTTAGGGTTGAAGACTTCTAACTGTTAAACCCAGTATTGCCTTAGGGTTGAATAATCTAACTTTTATACCCAGTGTTGCCTTAGGGTTGAAGAATCTAACTTTTATACCCAGTGTTGCTTTATGGTTGAAGACTTCTAACTGTTAAACCCAGTATTGCCTTAGGGTTGAAGAATCTAACTTTTATACCCAGTGTTTTCTTGGGGTTGAAGACTTCTAACTGTTATACCCTGTGTTGCCTTAGGGTTGAACAATTTAACTTTTATACCCAGTGTTGCCTTAGGGTTGAAGACCTCTAACTTTTATACCCAGTGTTGCCTTAGGTTTGAAGACCTCTAATTTTTATACCCAGTGTTGCCTTAGGGTTGAATAATCTAATTTTTATACCCAGTGTTGTCTTAAGGTTGAAGACTTCTAACTGTTAAACCCAGTATTGCCTTAGGGTTGAAGAATCTAACTTTTATACCCAGTGTTGCCTTAGGGTTGAAGAATCTAACTTTTATACCCAGTGTTGCTTTAGGGTTGAAGACCTCTAACTTTTCATTGCACGGGCACAAAACGTCTTGTCACTTCTCACGTAGTGCCCATGACAATAGCGAACGATTAAACATACTACGCTTCTATTTTATGTTGTATGTCAATTCTTTATTTTTATTACCTATATAAACCTACTTACATTATTTTACAATACAGATTCGTTTAGAACACTTTTATAATACTTTAGTCTGGTGTGGCTAGTCTAACCATCGTCGATAGGGTTCCCAACAATCCACCTCAGCATGTGTCTCACTGTTTATTGTTATCAAAGATGTATCTATTGGTTGTCAACACCCGCCCCCGTGGGCTTACTCTGATAATTATCATGACTCTGAAGAAAGCCTCAGCCTAGGTACTGACGTCACGAACTCGAAATTCTTTGGCGTGATAATGATAGGTTCTTACACTGGGTATTATACACAATATGCTTTTTCACAAACACGGCACTCAACGTCGTACAGAGACAGCTCAGTTTCATTGATAACTATCAGAAAAGCTATACTGACTAGGAGGCGTGTAATCAGCGTAACGTAATACAAAGCTAACGCCTCCCTAGTTATGTATTCTACTAATTGTCACTGCTCACGACACAGCAGTAAATCCCGGCCCTTGCAGGCCTAGGCATCCATGTCAGTTGTGTGACAAAGCTGCTCAGTGGAGCCAGAAGGTGTAAGATGCGATAACTGCTTTAGATGGTATCATGCTGACTGCATAAGCGTGAACACACACAGTAACGCAGAGCTCAACCATACAGGAGTGCTCTGGATCTGCTATGCCTGGGGTCTACCTAACTACTCCTCGGGACACGTGTTCACTGATAATTCAATTCAAACTGTCTAACAGTTTTCATAGCTTAGCATCACTGAATGATGAACGTGAGCAGCCAGGAACACCTAAAGCTGCTTCATCGCCACTCCCAAAACACAAACGTAAAACTACACACAAAACCAACAAGTCAGACCAAGATCAATGAGACTTCTCGTGATAAACTGTCAAAGCACCAAAGCCAAGGATAGTCGCTGGTCACATCCGTTGAAACACACCAACCACATACAATCATGTGTGCTGAATCTTGGACAGATGATGCCATCTTAAACTGTGAAATCTTTCCAGCTAATTTCACTGCATTCCGCAAAGGCCGTGACTCAAACAAAGTTGACGGAGGAGCATTAATTTGTCTTCGCAACGACCTAATTAAAATTCATTCATTACATAGAGTTTGACACGGACTGCGAGATTTGGATTAAACTCCAACTTGTAGGCTGTAAATCAATCCTTGCAGGGTCACTCTACCGCCCACCAGACGAGAATGATACGAAACACCTCGAGACTCTACGAGATAAACATCCAGAAAGGCATGACTGTCTGCTTGGTAAGAGATTTCAACCTGGGAGATATCCTGTGGCAACCCAACTCTCTTTGATAAGGTTGCATTAAGGCACATCGCGGCAACTCATGGACATTGCAAGCGAATTATAGCACATCTTGTATAGCAACATTATGAAACATCTTGATCATTATAATATCTTAACCGACAAACAACACGGGTTCCGCAAACATCACTCTTGCGAGACCCAACTTATCCAGAATATACATGACCTGGCTTAATCTCTTGACAATAGAAACCAGATAGACGTGGTAATTATGGACGTTTCGAAAGCCCTCGATACGGTACCGCATAGACTATTCTTCATAAAATCAACAACACCGGCATAACTGGAAGCACATTCAACTGGTAGCATATTCAACTGGAAGCACATTCAACTGGAAGCACATTCAACTGGAAGCACATTCAATTGGATTTCCAATTTCTTCACTAAAAGGAAACAAAGAGTAGTTGTAGAAGGAGAGAATTCGTATTGGATCCACGTCAAGTCGGGGGTGCCCCAGGGAACAGTGCTCGGGCCCTTACCTTTCATATATATATTAATGATTTGCCAAATAACATCAACTCCACAATCAGAGTGTTTGCTGACGATTGTGTCTTGGATACCCTAATTAGAAGCTCACCAGATTTCCAGCAACTCCAGTAAGATCTCAATACCGTGTCCAATTGGCAAGATACGCGGCATATGAAATTTAATACTTCGAAATACTTTTTATTACGTCTGTCACATGCTAGGTCAACCAAACAATTCAAAACACTTTAGGCAACTCAAAATTACAAGAAACAACATTGCACTCATACTGTAGAAATCACACACAACCTCGAGTGAGGGAATCATGTCAATGCTGTTAAGGCCTACGCAAATAGGGCCCTGGGATTTATGATACGTAACCTTTATTCATGTCCTCAAGACCTCAAATCAACAACCTACCAAACCCTTGTTCGCCCACACCTTGAATACTCATCGACAGTCTGGGATCCCTACACGTAGGAACTATCGAGAGAATCCACAGAAGATCGGCCCGCTTTGTATGCAAATAACCAGCCGTGTAACATCAATGCTGAAGTCTCTCTTATGGAGGAAGGTGGTGTTCCACAAAATCCACCACAGCCAGAGTGCTATTCCCGCAGAAACGTTCTTACATCCAGTTAAGCGCCACTCCAGAAATCGACACAATCTAGCATATCAACAGCCTCATTTAACAAAGGCTGTCATAAGTATCTTTTTGCACACAAACTGTTCTCGACTGGAATAAACTACCACTAATCACTGCTAACATACCAAATATCAACAACTTCAAACAAGAAGCGTTGAAATATATATGCATACAGAAAGACCGACTTCGTTGCTATTAGCGGTAAACCTACGCCCAGTATCTTCTCGTTTGTCTCTAAAGGACCGTTGAGTATAAATTGAGATTCAGAATCGAGTGCCGACAGCACCCTCTTTCAAGTAAGTTTTGCACTGGAAAAATAGTTTCTGAACAGCGAAAAAGGCACATTTGCAGACCAAGACATTTCTGCTGCGCACCGGATTAATATTTAGTTGTCGGTTGGCATAATATGGACCTGTCACTGACGGACGGATCCCAGTGTATATAAACAAAATCTTCTAGCTTTTTTGTTGGCATTTGACGTGGATTTTCTATTATGTTGATTTTCTCGAGAACAAAATTGTAGGATTTGAAGAAAAATCTACACCAGATGAATGACACGACATGCAGCAACGTGTGCGATTGTGTTTCGTTAATTTGCAACTAGGAATAAAAAAAACGTTAACATCGTCGCTTATAGTCTAGAAAAAACATAATGATCTGTCCCGTATAGTCCTAGACGTCGCTGTTGTGGAAGAACCGTGACAGCGCGTATCGGCTTCGTGACGCATGAACGCGCCCGCGGTTTCAACAATCTCATTCCGAACATTTGTAACGTAATGTTAATAACTAGAGCTCTCTTGGTTCCGGGTCTGGAACCGAATCCGCGGTTTTCATTAGGTACCGCGAGTCTCTGTTCAATACCCTTCCAGACCTAGAGCCGTCAGACCACTAATTAGTATCATTGAGAAAATCATATAGTATAAATTCAAAAGTATCCAATATTCATTGTCCGCTAGCACGTGTTGTCTATAACGCGATGAGACCGACTTGAATATGTAGTTTGTTGTCTTTAAATAAAGCTTGTTCAGATATGCCGTTGCTTGTGATCGGACTATTTAGCTCTCTATATAAGCATTAAAAAATATGAGTTTTCCTCTCTATCTCCTTGAAAGAATATATAACTCCCAGTATCATAAACTGGAACCGTGGCAGACCCGTACCGTGCATAAATGGCAAAGAAGAACCGAGAAACGTACAGACCCGTGAAAACTTGTAGCATGACAGTAATGCTAGTAACCAAAGCATAACTATTTATTCACAAACATATAATTTTCGATGAATGGAATTCTCGAAATCGTGTTATCCGCCAATAATGACTATGCGTCGTCTGGTTTCCGGCCACTATCGTGGAGGAAAAACTCTTATTTGGTAGTCGATCTATTCATGGGTATTGGTGTATGCTACGTAATCGTCAAAGCCAGACTGGATATTTCGCCGGAGGATTTGTTTTCAGAGTTTCTTTCTCTAGAGTTACTGAGTTCACGACACGTTACACATGTGAGAATTGAGAAGTTCAGGTTACACACGCGAGAAGTCCCAGTTACACATGTGACAATTGAGAAGTTCAGGTTACACACGCGAGAAGTCCCAGTTACACATGTGAGAATTGAGAAGTTCAGGTTACACACGCGAGAAGTCCCAGTTACACATATGACAATTGAGAAGTTCAGGTTACACACGCGAGAAGTCCCAGTTACACATGTGAAAATTGAGAAGTTCAGGTTACACACGCGAGAAGTCCCAGTTACACATGTGAGAATTGAGAAGTTCAGGTTACACACGCGAGAATTCCTGGGCTGAGTTTCAGGAGGATAGATGTGCGAAGGTGATGGGACTAGATGTGGAAATGGAACGGCTGAAGTAGCTCGTTTTGGCATAGGTGGGAAGGGAAGAGGTGGGTTATACCAGTGGTTCCGGTGGGGGAGGGGGCAGTGGATGATAAAGTGGGGGAGGCGAAGAGAGATGCTAGGGAGAGCTCACTTCAATCTGGGAGGAGGCTTGGACCAAAAGCCCGGCCCGTGCAGGGCACTAATACATATATATATATATATATATATATATATATATATATATATATATATATATATATATATATATATATATATATATATATATATATATATATATATATATATATATATATATATATATATATATATATATATATATATATATATATTATACACAGGCCCGGCCCAAAAGGTTTAGAGAAGCCGGGCTTGGACCCAATATATATATATATATATATATAAATTGTTTAAGATGTGAAGGCGACAGGAGCCATACCTGACGCAATTGTTCCCTTTGCTCCCTTTGCCTTCCCTCACGTCTCCCTCCTTCTAGTTTCCTTCGCTCCCTTCGCTCTCCCTCCCATCTCCTTACGTCCTGTCACCTTACCTCCACTCTCAGAGTTGACTGAGGTGAGCTCTCCCTAGCATCTCTCATCGCCTCCACCCACTCCCTCCCGTCTCCTTACGTCCTGTCATCTTACCTCCTCTCAGCCTCCTCCCAGACTGAAATGAGCTCTCCCTAACGTCTTTCATCGCCTCCCCCACTTTATCATCCACTGCCCCCCCCCCACCTGAACCACTGGCACAACCCACCTCTTCCCTTCTCTTCTATGCGAATAATTGCGTACAATTTCTCGCAACGACATTATTCTTTTCTGCTATTGTTCCAAGTTACGTAAACCGTTGCTAGACGCTACTGTTGCTGTCTGTATTACGTTGAAATTAAGACTAAGATTCCGAGATTTCACGAGCTGAAACTATGTGGGAAATGTTCATATTCGAATAATCCCTCTGATGTTTTGATGGTGGTGCGCTTGCGTGACTCTTCGTCGAGTACAACTTGTAGCTTAAGTCAAGTTTTGTACACAGTTGACCACGCGTTAATTATCTCAGCCAAACCTGACCTAACGACTGAATAGTATTGCCTGTATAAGTACGCAACGGAGGTGCTTTATTTGTGTTCAAGGTTAGTTGTGCAGCCAACTCTTTTATCCTGGTCCACTCCTTCTCCAAAGCCGAGGCTCCTGTTTCGACTTCCATGGCTATATCTATTCCTGCCATGCTCACAGTACATACATACGGTTTTACTGTGTTGGTACTTGTGTGATACAAACCCATAGCGTACGTCTCCTCACACAAATCATTCATTTGTTCATTCATAAGTGCTTTTGACATAAGTTCACTATATTTACACACTGTAGCAAAATGGTCTGGCGTCTTACATTTGCGGCATGTCTTGTCGCAGGTTTTACACGTCATCCTATTGTGTTGTTATTCTCCACAAACTGGACACAATCTTGGATTCGCCTTGTACGGTGGCACCCTCTGGTGGAGCTGTTGATGGTGTACTGCACCAGCCACCTAGCGACCACGATGGAAACTATTTCTGCCGCATCCTCGCCCGCGTGAGTTCTGCGATGACCACGCTCGTCGTGAAATACGATGTTGACAGATTTCTCCGTCACAGAAAATGTGCTAACCGCAATGTTGGACTATCGTATAGTAGATTCAAGAGTACGTCCATAAGTAAGCAACTGTTCCAGTATTATGTTGGCTTCACTCAGGCCTTTACCACGCATGTTGGGGAGTAAACACTTCTAAATAATCTGCGACTTAATCTCACGGTTTTTGTTTTGAAAGTTACACTTCTTTGCCAATTGTTGTGGTCTGGCGTGAAATTGATTAATGGTTTCCCCAGCTTCTTGCAGGGCTTCACTGGCTCCAATCGGAAGACTTTCCACACTTGTCATCCTCCGCTCTCAGATTTTTTATTGCACCAGAAAATGGCACTAAAGTATCGGCACATTCAACTGCAGCATAACCACTTGCGTTGAATGAATTCAGCGGGTTTAAATACGTTTAGTCCGATAATTAAAATATGTCAACAACTGTAACATTCGACTAATTTGCATTGTCTTAATTTCTATAAATTTGCATAAAGTTGAGGGACATTAACTAATTGCAATTTAACATTAAATCATTTTGGTGCGAGTATATAATATGCAGCAAATGTAAATAGACAATCTTAGTAATTAGCTGTATGAAGATGTATGCAAATTAATAATTTATTGCATATGAAACGTCCGTTTTAAATTAAACATGGCTACCTGGTCATGCTAGTGTAGTTGTTAGTACACCCGCTTTATGAGAGATTTCTGATTTCAAAACCTAGACGGGGTATGTTTGTTGTAAAAACCTGGCTCTCAGCATCGGGGACTGTGCACCCCTCCTAACTCGGATAATCACGTTAATGTCGGTCCAGTCTCGTGTAATTAAAATTACAATTGAGGACGTCATGCACCCTGGCAGTGTCCACCGTCATTGCCAGCATATAAAGGTCAGCGATAGTTCTGAAAAAGGCTGAGTAGTTGAATGAAACATCGAAACACCGTACAATTATAGTAACCACAACATAATTATAGACAAGTCGGTTATTAGAACGTTGTTGATGTTGGTCTGCTGTCATTGCTTGATTTGATTCGCCGTATAGCTAGTTGGTCAGTAATTCAATTGTTATCGAATCATTGCCATTTTAATAATCATATTTTTGTCTGCATATTTCTTTGACATAGCCCGAGGGCGAGGTCCGAACTACAACGCAAGCAAGCTTTTCTCTTTATTTTGTGTATAATCTAATGAAGTGTACCCTGACTGAATTTTACTATTGTGTTTGATTTTGTGTTGAATAACATTGGTGACAATAATAATATGAGGGTTTATTTAATTCATGTCAATATATATATTCTTAAATGTTACCGTAATGGTGATTGTAATATGATTGTAATCATTATATTAGTAATTGTGATTGCAATAATTACTTTAATCATGATTACATTAATATTCATATTTGTAATCACCCCTCTCTGTAGCACACCACAACACCTTGTTGTTGTTGGGTGCAATGTAATCATTTAAATAACAATAATTAACTACTGACAGTAATGTTCACAGTTTTACAACTATTATGGTAATTGTAGAATTAGTGCTATCAACTAATCCTGACAAATTATATTTCAGAACATATCAACTGGCTGCATATTGGCATTTCACACTGTGGGCAAGATAGAGGCTCAGGAAAGGCAAGACAATTAATCCCGTCCTGCGATGTGGGAAGGATCTATGATGTCTATCCTGATGCAAATTGAATTGATGGAGAGTTTAGCTATGGATATTGTCCTGACACAGGTGAGTGTACTGATAGTCTGATATAGACAAATCACGAGGCACCAACAGAAAAACAACCTGGAAAATAAATAAAAATCCTCACTAAAAATTAATAACTGAATGATCTGAATGCCTTCTTATCTCACTTCTGTCAACAAAATTTTTACCTGCAGCATCTTGCATGTCACTACACACAATTTAATTTATATTGAGACCAACATATATATATATATATATATATATATATATATATATATATATATATATATATATATATATATATATATATATATATATATATATATATATATATATATATATATATCAAAAGTTTATTCACATAGAAAAACAATTACCAAAGAAGGCTAACTAGAATGACTGAAACCAAGATTAAACATTGACTAAAAACAGTGACTTCTACCACTGCTGAATGACGTAGGTGGAAGGTCCTGACGTGAGACGGTTACGAGAGACCGGTAACAGTGATGTTACAATGGAGAGAGCGCCAGCAATTTTGTTTTCACTGAAGCTATAATAGCAAGCGCGACTGCGGACGAACAGAACGTCTGTTATAACGGCGGACGCTGCTGACACTACACGCGCTGCAATGAAAACTACACGACACGACGTAAGTTACAATGACGAATCCGCTATCATTTTTTTACGGCTGATGCTACTGACGGCGCCGACGCCGCCGACACAGCCGTCGCCGCTATCGATGTATCAGCTGCACAGGGCCGAGTACTGCACGCCCCAGAAGAACAAGAAGGTGACGATGCAGCATCCAGTGACGGCACCTGCTTGGACCGGGAGGACAGTCCCGGTACACCTGCCTCGCCCTGTCCGTTCTTCGAGGCATTCGTCGACTGGGCGGGCCACCGTGCGCCGCGACTAGACGGCTCCCGACCCCGTAGAGCCGGTAAGCCTTGTCACAACATCCCTCGTGAAGGACCGACTGTTGCCAACATTGCCGCTGATGCCCTGGAGATGGCTGCCCTGATGACGACGGTCAAATCTCTCGCCACTGCAGTCACTGATATATCCTCGACAGTGACAGCCTTACAGGCCAGATAACCCAGGGACCGGCATTGTTACGTGTCCGGAGAAATCGGCTACTATACACGTACCTGTCATCAATAAGCGATGATGCGAGACCGCCCGAGCAACCACCAGCATGGCTGGGAGTTCTAACATCCAGGAACGACCCCAGAGGACGGTAGGTGTGGCCACGCGTGGACAACACAGGCCCACCAAATTGCCGAATGAACCACGCACTCCAGTGAACATTGCACAGAACAGTGAACGTTGATACTTTTCGTAATGTACGTAATAAATAGTATCATCAACTGACATCAATGATATGGTGAGTCGAAATTACAGGCCCTAAAAGCACATAATTATCTTTGTTTGTTACATGTTTAGGATGAATGTCGTTATGTTACAACAATGAAGAATAATTATCCATGGTTTCGATGTAGGGGCATCGCACCTATTGTGACGGACTGGTGTGATCGTATGTACAGTAACGGAAACTGCATATCGAGACATCAGCCTAGGACATGGTTACACGACCACCTCGGTAGTTACATGAAAGCAGGCCACCTTGTTAAACACCATGCAGTGATTTTGAGACGATGTTGTTAATTGACTAGATTGAATGTTGTTCGAATGACTGCTATGGTCGCTGCTACATAATACCTTAGGGTAGTATTATGACCGTAATTAGCAGATTAGTTAATGTTACGGTAGTAAATGTTTGGTAAATGTAGTGCACGTGGACTGCACCGCTCACGTGTAATTTTTACATGTTCTTTAGGATATGTTGGGGCACCCAATTGATCAGTAATAGTATGTCTGATTAGGTATGGTTACCATGGGTCGTGACCACATATTCCTCGTTACCCGTTACTAGGGCATTACTGTTGCCGGCAGATGAACTGTCCGCCAACAGGAAGGATTCGTCTAGGGACGCCTAGGCTCTCGGGGCATACAAGATAACTGCTTAATGGTAACTTGACATTGCAGCAGAGTAATCTTATCGCACTGGCCAAAATAACATCAGAGCCGATATGTTGTCACGAATAAGACAAAATGACCACAGTGACATTGCCGTGTTTGATATTATTGACGAGGACGATCGAGACACGATAACAACTGATTACGATATTTCTGATCCCTTAATCCACGACGGACAAGACCTCCATGGAATCGCTTTAGCACAACACAAAGAGTTCCCTGAGTTATGGTTAGCTGCGGATACCGATTATGATTATGACATTGTCAACGGTGTTTTGTACAATGTGAGACCTCATTACATACACGCCCCGTCGTATCACCGATTGATTCTCCCAACTGCCTACCGCCAGACAGTTATAGATCGGGCCCACAAAGAATGTGGCCACCAGGGTCATTGGAAGACTGTACGACGTCTTACGGAAGCATATGTATGGCCAGGTATGCGTAAACACCTTCAACAACGGTTACGTCAATGTGCCCTATGCTTGACACACAATCGCCATCCTCAGCGTCACCCCATAGGACAAATGCCTTTTGTTCATACGCCATGGAGTTCGTCGCCACCGACCTCATTGGCCAGTTTACCTAGTCTCATAATGGGAACAAATACAATCCCACCAAATCTAACCAAGCAGTTTGAGACGCGTTTTCAAAAGGGTTTATCTACCATCATATGGCGTTTGCCGTGTTCTTTTGACAGACCATGGAGCTGAGTTTACAGCTTTAGCTTTCGAACGCTACCCAAGCCAGATAGGTATTGAACATCGCATGTCCACCACGGCACATCCTCAATCTAACAGTAAAATCGAAAGATTCAACAGGACTCTTAAACAAATGACCCAGAAGGCTGTAAACAACCAACCCTTCCGATGGGAAGAGGTAATAAATGATGTTCTATTGGCATATCGTGCGTCCGTTTCGACGACTACTGGTTACACGCCGTATTTTTTAATGGCAGGCAGACATTTACGAATGCCTATGCAGAAGGCATTACGCGCTTCTAATGAAAACGAATTTGGGAATCGGTTGGACACACAAGGAAAAAACACCTATATATAAATTATTATTATATTAAATTCTGCATGAAAGAAAAGAATCACACACACCTATATATATATATATATATATATATATATATATATATATATATATATATATATATATATATATATATATATATATATATATATATATATATGTATACTCCATTGGTCTAACGCACATAAGTTTGCCCTCAAATCAGATATGCTTAGAAAAACAAATACTTATACTAATGACTGAACCGATTAGGGCGCATACCTGTCATTCAGTAACAAGACACCGACACACGCGTCAATCTACCCTGTGACACTACCCCCACCACCCCGATGCTCCGACTGATAGGGCCTACCACGCTCAAATATCATTTACACACTGCCTCGTCCACGGTATTGTCATACGACTCATGACTAATGCACTTGCTCCAACGTTACTGATTCAGTTCGGTTGGGAATATTGACACGGAACGTTCGCGACGTAACACACACTTACGCGGGTGAATAGTGACGGGATGAACATTATGATCTGGGATTTCTCACCGAAGATTTAATTTCCAAACAGGAATTAATGCGTATCGTGACCTCCAATAGGAAAATGGGCTACTACGCACCCCGGCTACAATGGTATTATGCCCATATTCCTGTGTCACCTATAACGCGGACTGATACTTCGTTTATTTTTAAACTTCTACTTCGCTTATCTTTAAACTTCCGCTGATACTTCGTTTACCTATATATATAAACTTCCGCTGACAGACGAGGTACCTTATAAAAGGTACTATCTCTCCAGCTGGCCTATCACGAGTATATACAGTGATTTCAATGTCCAAGTCCAAGTGCCCGCCGATATTACCTTCCATACGATTGATAGCGGACTTTTTCAGCCAACCGCTTGCCAGGGAACTCACCCAATGATTTGCCGCGCAGACGCTCTGTATGACAGATACAAATTTCGTTACCCGAGGGGAATCCTCACTGGCGACCCCTTATTGCGTACACATTGTCGAGTCACTCTGTCAAAACCGATAACAACAGAAACAAGATTGATCGAACTCGTTCCAGAGGCGAATCCGTGTCATTACTTTGCTCTGACAATCCCGAGCGTCGCCTTACACTAAAACGTGGCGCCAGTGCTCTGCGTTTGGAGCAGAATTGTCACATCAAAGCTGACGGATGGTCAATATCTAGCGTTGCCCAATTATCCTCTCGTGTTTCAGTCGAATTATCACTTATTTCAATCCCGCAAATACCCCTTTTCAAAATGATTTCCCATACCACGTTGGATAAACATCTGAAAAATCCTGTTTGGCTACGGGCGAAGTCAAGAACATAAATTCGATAAATTGTCCGATGATTTAGTGGGTAACACCATTATATCGGGTAGCTACCTAGGCCATGTATCCTGGACTGTTGCAATAATTCTGATATTATGTCTCGTTGCCGTGGTTGTCTACGTGGAAATACTGTTTACAGGAAACAGGAAATTACGGTGCCTACCTTGTGTATGAAACGATCAATGCGTTCAGAAATTAGCGTGGAAGGTTCCGCTACGGTTTAGCAGGTGATACAAACAGGTGACGTCACTGCAACCGTCAGTCTTCCTGACGCGTGGCGATCAGCCCGCGTTGATGAGAGCTAAACAGGCGACGTCACTACAACCGTCAGTCTACCTGATGCGTGGCGATCAGCCCCAGTTGATGAGAGCAAAACAGGCGACGTCACTGCAACCGTCAGTCTACCTGATGCGTGGCGATCAGCCCCCGTTGATGAGAGCTAAACAGGCGACGTCACTGCAACCGTCAGTCTTCCTGACGCGAGGCGATCAGCCCCCGTTGATGAGAGCTAAACAGGCGACGTCACTGCAACCGTCAGTCTTCCTGACGCGAGGCGATCAGCCCCAGTTGATGAAAGCTAAACAGGCGACGTCACTGCAACCGTCAGTCTTCCTGACGCGAGGCGATCAGCCCCAGTTGATGAAAGCTAAACAGGCGACGTCACTGCAACCGTCAGTCTTCCTGACGCGAGGCGATCAGCCCCAGTTGATGAAAGCTAAACAGGCGACGTCAGTGCAACCGTCAGTCTTCCTGACGCGAGGCGATCAGCCCCAGTTGATGAAAGCTAAACAGGTTGAACACGTGCTCAAATTCGCGAATTGTAAGCATTTATTGTTTAGACGAATTGCTGTGCTTTGGCAAACTCATTGCGCATTTTCTCTTAAATCTCGGTGGCCACAGTAGTAATTATGTACCATTTTATTATGTTGCTAAGTTTGACTAGGTCACATTCACGTTTTATCTTTACGCCCAGGCCAACGCCTGATGGAACAGCATCTTTATGATGACTGAGTGAAGCGTACGTGTCTGTATTACATGGGTCCATGACGTTTTGGTAAAGGACACTTTGGTAATGGACGCTTTGGTAACTGACATTACGGTAAAAGGACATCTCGGTAAAAGGACATTTCGGTAAAAGGACATTTCGGTAAAAGGACATTTTGGTAACAGGACATTTTGGTAACTAGACATTTTGGTAAAACTACTGAAAATAACCAGGGTCCAATCTGCCATATCAGGAAATAACCTGATAAGATGTCAGTCAGTTAAGCCATTTATAAATTAGGAAGGTCCAGCGGAATACCAGACAGGGAACTTTGCTTCCCACTAGCAGTCAGACATGTGTAAGATAGTGCTTGTCACCAAAGGGAACATGGCTTCCAAATAGCAGTGGTGGTGGCTAGTGTTCAACCACTACAGCCAACCAGTGGCCAGCAGGACACATTTAAATCCAGATATACATCAGTTCATATCATTCTGTTCATACATGTGATCATGGAAGTAACTACAACAACCAGGGGGAAACCAAAGCTTTTGTGGGCTGGATATGCTTACACAAAGCACACAGAGAAAAATGGCATGATACGGTGGCGTTGCACATGTCGTGCAAGCAAGCACTGCCCTGCTAGTGTATACACCAACTTGCTACCAGCAAATGCAGTGCTGAAAACCGACCACAACCACTGTCCCGAACTGGTGAAGCTTGAGGTCGCCAGATGCCATACGGAAATGCGTGTACATGCAGCTGCATGTAACGACCCGCCATCTCGTATTTACGCTGACAACATCACAGCGTTGACAGATGCAGCTAAGGCGATTCTACCGAGTGTCGACACGGGTAAGCGCACGATTGCCAGAAACCATACACAAGAGTACCCAGCCGAACCGGCCAGTTTGGTGAATCTACACATCGTTCCTCCTTGGACCCACACCCTAGGACAACAAGAAGAAGAGTTCCTCTTCTTTGACAATGGTCCCCAAGCAACACACAGAATCGTTGCCTACGCAACGGAGGATAATCTCCGCCGCCTGGCTGCTGCAGATAAGTGGTTTATGGATGGGAACTTTGCGATGGCTCCACCAAAGTTCCTACAGCTGTACGTTATTCACGTGTCTCTGGGAGAGGTGACCATACCACTGGTGTATGCATTCCTAGAAAACAAAACAGAAGCAACGTATCACGAACTGTTCACTGCTATCCTGAACCGCTGTGCAACATATGGTGTGCAACCTGATCCCGATGTTGTCATGGTTGATTTCGAACTGGCTGTCCCTCGTGCTGTGGCAGGTGTGTTCGGGCAAAATGTGCAGGTGCAGTTCTGTTTTTACCACCTGACACAGAACACATTGAGGAAAATTCAGGAAATGGGGTTTGTTGTGTCCTATCGCACAGACAACAACTTTCGCCATTTCTGTGGCATGCTCGATGGCCTTGCGTTTCTGCCACCAACTGACGTGTCTGCTGGCATGGCACACCTGCGTACGATTGCACCAGCCTTGGCAGCACCTCTGGTCGACTACTTCGACAAAACGTACGTTCACGGCCACTACAGGCAAGGTCGGCTGCAGGTGGGAGGCATCAGGATGGTGCGCATCACTCCCCTCTATCCTGTGCAGACCTGGAATGTGCACAATGCGACCGTAAATGACAACCCACGCACAAATAACGTCTCTGAGGCTTGGAACAACAAGTATCGTCACTTGATTGGTCACCAGCATCCATCGATATGGAAATCCATTAAATGCCTGCAGCGGGAACAGGAGTGTGTCAGCGCCATCATTATCCAGGATGCAACCGGCCAGCCACCCCGGAAACGTGTGAGACACGAGTACGTGAGACTCCAGACACGACTGAGGAACCTGTGTCGTGACTATGTCAATGGGGTAATGCAGGTGCCACAGTTCCTTACAGCCATTGGGCATCTAGTTCGTTTGTAAAAACACTCCGCTGAACATTACTACCTTCTAGGACATTACATGACATTCCCATTGTGCATCACTGGAAGAGCTACATGTATCAGTTTGAATTAAATTGTTATTGAACACACACTCGTAGCTGCATTCATTTAGTATTATTAACGGCAATTTGTTTTAAGATTCTACCAAAATGTCTATTTCCAAATTGTCTGTTACCGAAATGTCTGTTACCGAAATGTCCGTTTACCGAAATGTCCTTTTACCGAAATGTCCTTTTACCGAAATGTCAGTTACCAAAATGTCCATTACCAAAGTGTCCTTTACCAAAACGTCTGGATACCGTATTACATAGAGAGTAGGAATTGCTTTTACATATACTTTTGAATCTTGTAAGTACCGATGGTTTCTTCGGTACCGACCATATCCACGTATAGTTTAGAAATTGCGGACACAATTGCACAGCATATAGGGTGCAAAGGTCACTCTGTCACGATACGGCAGACCAAATCGAAATGACCAGTGTTCATCTGTGTTGACAGCTGACCCTCCCTTATCAATATTACGTGTTTGTGTTAAAAAACTATCCGGATGTTTAAAAAAATGGGTTGGGAGGAATATAAGGTTTGGTCAGCATAAAATTGTAAGAGCAGAGATAGTGATCATTTCAGACATACTGAATCATTTTTAAACATATTCGCACTACTAGCATTAACACAATCATTTGGCAGTTTGTTCCATTCATTTATTACCCTCCGTAAGAAAGAGTACTTTCTCATGTCCAACCTACACTGCTCCTTAACTAATGCTGCTTTATATTCTCTGGTTCTACTGCCTTTTTTAAGTTTGAAGAACATATTGCTATCAACATTCTCATAACCGTTCACTATTTTAAACACTTCTATTTGGACTCTTCTTAGCCTCCTGGTCTCTAGTGTTGTCAAACCACATTGTAATAAGCGACTTTCGTAACTAAGGTTTCTCAATTCTGGAATCATTTTGGTTGCTCTTCGTTGTATTCTTTCTAGCTTATCTATGTCCTATTTACGATACGGCCTCCATGGTTGTGTACAATATTCCAAATGTGGTCTAACTATTGCTTTGTAAAGGGGTATAATTAGCTGTTTCTCCTTATACGTGATAGTTCTCCTAATTAGCCCTATAATTTGATTTTCTTTCGAAGCAGCAATCCGACATTGCTCTGAAACTTTCATGCCAGCTTGTTACTCCTAAGTCCTTTTCTTGTGTGGTTCTACCTAGTACAGCATCCCCCATTTTGTGTTCTTCGTCCATGTTTCCGTGTCGTATGTGTATGCATTTGCACTTCCCAAAATTGAAAAACATTTGCCATTTTTCTGATCATTTAACTCATTTTTCTAGATCATCCTGTAAACTTTGTTTCTCTGTATCATTAGTAACCTTTCTGAATAACTTTGTGTCATCTGCAAATTTTAGTACTTTGCTAGATATGTCATCTTTCAAATCATTTATATATATTAAAAACAGTATAGGGCCTAATACTGATCCCTGTGGTACCCCACTCAAAAGAGAGTTTCAGTTTGAAATCTCACCATCTACTATTACTCTCTGTCTTTTGTGTGTAAGCCACTCTTCTATCCAGTTGATTACACCATTACCTATACCGTATACTAGTATGTAATGCGCTTATCATGTCATACTATAATACAATAAGGTTTGGTGTCTTGTAAATACTACGTTGGTTTCGTAAGACATTGTCATCCATAACAAGTAACTAAGTGGAAAGTGTATGTGCACAATATGAATGTGATACGGTTCTGCAGCGCTGGAAACAAAAAGGTTGGCGTCACCCATGTCTCTGGAAGATGCGTAGATGGCGTTATGTTCAAAATGTTCTGTTGTGCATCTATGAAACACGCTAGTGAACAACATTAATTCTAACTATTTCAATAATCGATATTGGATCCCAAACAAAATAAAAAACCGGGAAACATGACGATGCCTACGTCATCGGAAGGTGAAACAAATCGTATGAAACTTTTATCGTCGATTAGTTGTCAGTTAATGACGAACAATTCCCATTTGATTAATTCATGCAGAACGGGTTATTTTATATAACGCCGTACACTAAATACGACATAAAATGTGAAGCCATATTACAATTCGGCGCACTTTTGTAGTGCTTCGTTTTTCAGCTCTACAGCTAACTTTGACAATAAATAGCATCAATGTGCCAAGTAACATTTATGCCACTGACCAACATAGCTACGTACCAGTTTATCTTGGCAAATTGCCTACATCAGTAAATTTACTAATAATGATTTATAAAAATTCATCAAATTCCACACGGCAAGTGGACAAGGGCGCCATTCACTTGTCGAATGTCCAACAAGCTCTTAAACATATGCCGCCACTTGGAGATCATTTAAGGTTCACTAAGACTTTGCGATGATATCACAGCAAGACCTGCTAGAGTTTTATATATTGTAAATAGCTATTGATTGAACATGTTCTGTTCTGGCAGTGCAGCACGACGGTATTTACTTCGTATCTTCAGAGCCAAGTGTATGTATTGATACAATCATTTTCGAGTGTCTTGACTACGCATCACTATTACAATTGATTATAATGTTGGAGAATGTAGAACACTCAAAACATTTGTAAAATTTAAACACATAACTGGGATTGATCAATTAAAAACCGCGATGACCTACGTGACATGCGCCACCGGCAGCCGTCGAAACATATCTAGCCCCGGCCAAGACTGTGTGAACACAGCACTAAGCACTACCTGGTAACGCTGGTAAAGTCGTTGACCAGAATTCTGCAATAAGAGAGTAGATTTTCAACCATAAATCCAATGTTATTGAACAGTTCTACTTTATTGAATGCAGCCGAATACTATTGTTATACTCATTGGTTAAAATTATCATTCAAAGAAAATGTATAGCATTATTTAGAGCTAAATATAGCTTGACACGAATGGCATCGCGCAGAGGCGCCATCATGCGGAAAACTTAAAGCTGGTTAGGGAGACTAGTGCCGTCCATGGTGCGAGCAATGGCACAGGATGAAATGTTCGACAGCCCAGCCAAAATGTCATGATAACCCTTGGTACACTCCGGGTTGTCAGGGTGTAGCGTGATACGGGACATCCGTTGTTGATACAACGGGCTGAGGTTCGTCACGTTGAACTGCCGTCTGCTGTCAAATGGACATTGGATCACTCAGATTATCCGCATGGCGACCAGGATGTTGCGAACAGGATGTTGCAGCTGACTATGTTATAAGATGTGGCCATGGAGTCATCTATCCACATGTAGACCTGGCATCACATACATATGTATATTGAACATATTGCTGAATATTTAAATCGACGACGTATAACTCATACGATATATTCGAATGTGCGTTGAAGCCAGGTAACTTGGATCATTCCATTCGAGGAGTTGAGCATTGGGGTCGACATTTTGATATCTTCACCAAACTGTTGCCAGAGGTTTTGAAATCGTACAACAAACAGACACAAGGAGGTGACAGCCGGAACGTCGATCAGAAGAATGGCGAGGACGTCAGTATGGGTGGGCATCACTAGAACGTTTCCGGAGGCAATCAGGGTGTCGGGTGAGGGTGTCGGTCTCCTCGAATCGACCTTCAAGGTAATTCGGTACTTCTGTTTGCAGCAGTTCGCCTTTGTTGGTCTTCGTCGCATTTACCACCATGTGATGTATATGCTGTCCTATGATTGGTCAGTACTGCGTCTTATTCCATTCCTCCACGAGGAAACGGGTAAACTCTTTCCCGAATGCACTGTTTTTAGCCTTGGCGTCATTCCATTAAATGAATGCCCCATTTGCTCACCCTTTGGGGTTGTTGGCAGGGGAAGGCCCCGCCTAAAATTGCTGGCATTTGTCATTCCATACTCAAGGAACACCGCAGGAACAGTTTACCCCTTTTTATCCTTCGCATCATTCCATTCAATAAGTTCACATTTTCTCACCCTTTGGGGCTTGCTGGCAGGGGGAAGGCGCCACCTAAAATTGCTGGAATTGGTCATTCCTTACTCTGGGAATCTCAAGGACAGATTTGACAGCTTTTAGACTTGGCGCCATAAATAAATGTACTTTTTTGCCCCCTTTGATGGGTGATTTCGGGGGCAACCCCACCAGCCCAGACCCGGCAGCAAGGCATTTTATGGGATTTCGGTGGGGGTGGGGGGTCCATTCAGTCAAACTCCAATGAAACATTTGACGCATTTTTTTCTTTCGCGCCAGTCCATTAATTCGGCGTCATTCTATTAAATTAATAAATTTTTTCTCACCTTTTGGGGGTTGCTGTCAGGGGAATCCCCACCCCAAGGGTACACTTGACATAGTTTTTAGCCTGGGCACCATTCCCATAAATTAATGTACTTTTTTTAATCTCCTTTGACTGGTGGTTTCAGGGGCAACCCCCAGCCTGGACCCGGCAGCAACGCATTTTCTGGATGACGGGGGGGGGTAGTCCCTTTAATCTACGGGGTCAAACCTTTCGGCGTCGTTTACATAAATAGAAGCTCTGGGCTCCCAATCTATTGTATCTGCTCTTCGAAAACTCGCATGATATTTGTAACAGCGAATCACGACCATTTCTGGATTACTGGGTACGATACGGAGAATACATCCCGCAAATAGCATATTATCGAATCAATATTTCTCATGTGCGTTCTCCATCGAAGCCTTGAACAACATATCGGTTTTATTTCGGAAAAAAGGCAGACACTAATTTACTTCCCCCGTCCCATGGTATACTATCGAAATACAAACGCCCCTTTCGATCATACAAGTTGCCACAGCAACCATATCGACTTACGAAAAACACTCGGCTATTTTAGTTATCAAGGGATTTCCAAGTAAGTTTAGTACGTTTGTCCACAATTACATATTTTAGGTCGTTTAAAAAAACTTGGATAGTCAAACTCAAACCTGGATGCGGAATTTCATGGTACAATGTAGGATTACCGCGCGCAGTGCGGGAGGTTTACAATGTATGGCATTATGTTCTTACGTCAGTTTTTGTTTGTTTGCATTGCCCGAGTTACACTATCCAACTTAAGTTACTAAATGTTGTTTTATTACATTACACGGCGCTGTCATGTACTCCACGGTCGCTCTAAGACAGATGTCGCTCTAAGACAGATTACTTTCTGCGGCGGACTTGAGACGGCATCTCTGCTGGAGCTCAGTCAGACTGAAAGTAAACGTGTGACTTTGTATTGCAAACATTGTCCTGTCAAGAGAGTGAACATGATCGTTTGAGAAATAGTATTGGACAAAGTAAATATCGGTCTTTTTTAACAAGAAACGTTAACTGTGAATCAACAAGACCTTGGAAGGAGAAACAGAGGGAGGGTTGGTAGAGGGAGGGAGGGAGGGAGGGAGAAGGAAGGGAGGGAGGGAGGAGGGAGGGAGGGAGGGAGGGAGGGAGGGAGGGGAAGGGAGATGGCAGGGAGACAGGTGCTGGGAAAGAGTGAACGTGAAAACTGAATAATCTTACTGAACTGAATAAATAAGAGATTGCAAATATAACAATGGTTTCATTCACAGACAGAGGCGAACGATGTCGCCACCTAGCAACCTACTATTGGCGTTTCAGTCAGCCGAAATGTCTTATTTTTCGAAGACGCTTTGAAAGACAAAGTAACTGAGAAAGTGTAAATAAATGTGGTACTAACTTTATGGCGTTAACCATAACAACATGAAATCTGAAGGAACACATGCGACATAAACGTTTGATGACATCCGGATGAGAGACATCTGAAAGAACACATGCGACATAAACGTTTGATGACATCCGGATGAGAGACATCTGAAAGAACACATGCGATATAAATGTTTGCAGATTCGCTGTTTTAAATAAACATATCATTAATCAAGAAGAATAAATAACAGCGAAATATAAAAAAGTATCTATAAATAGCATTGCCATGGTACGCTGCGTTTACTCGTAGCATCTCCCATTAGTTATGATAAATGAAGATATCTGTGTTTGACGTTTTTCATAATAGTCTTACTAAGACAAAGTGTCAAACGAGCATTTTATCTACATACTATCTTTATAGTAATTGTAAGCAGATTATTATCTCTACATATAACATGCTATAAAGAAACTGTCCAGACCACAATTAATTTACGTGGGCAAAACGAAGAGAAAGGGTTTGAGGGATAGAAATATGTGGATGCGATATTATATGCAGGCAGTTGATATTTCCATAATTTATCCGAAATAGTTGCAATTTGACAATCAATGTGATTGTGCGACAACATAAGAGGTTCCGTTAATTATCGCCGAGGAGGAAAAGATTCACATCTAATCGTCTACGTGACTGATGCTTATCAGTTCACTTGTTTAAGTCACTTACGTTCTGATGTCTGCATCTGTTCTACGGCATGCCTCGCTCACGAACACCATCTAAACAACGACAATACGATGTGATATAATAGGCACTCGCAGTGCCCGTTGCTGATAATGTATGCATTTGATATAGGCAATATTAGGTTATAAACACGTGTGGTGAACACAGGTTATACTGCGATCCTCGCAAATGCTTTGCTTAAGCATTCTATAATGTAACATATCTTCCCTTGCAAACTGGTAAATCAACAGGTATTGAAACGCATCTACTTTAAAACATAATGACATATTGGATTTACGGGGCAAACACCCACAGTCCACGCACACTCGTCAATTCACCTGTACAAGTGTCACCTGCGAAACAAGATGAACAATATATGTATGTGTGTGTGTGTGTGTGTGTGTGTGTGTGTGTGTGTGTGTGTGTGTGTGTGTGTGTGTGTGTGTGTGTGTGTGTGTGTGTGTGTGTGCGTGTGCGTGTGCGTGTGCGTGTGCGTGTGCGTGTGCGTGTGCGTGTGCGTGTGCGTGTGCGTGTGTGTGTGCGTGTGCGTGTGCGTGTGCGTTTGCGTGTGCGTGTGCGCGCGTGTACGCAGTTTTGCAATCCATTTTCGAGCCGTCGTTTTATAGAAGCATATATTGACCAGCGTGTGAAACTAATAGCTGTCTTTGAAAAAATTTATTACACAAATTGAAAGTAATATTTAATTAGGGGGCACCCATAAAGTACGCCATGTCCACAATGCGGTGGTGTCTTGGTGATCGTTACGTAACGCTTCAACAAATATACGTTTTGGCTCGTCTAGCCGTCGATGTCAGACTGACAGCATTAATTCTTATGCCAGTTTTGGGGGATATTTCAACTCAATTCCAACGGCTTCACTGCAAACATGTTTACACCTGACATACGAACATAAAGATGGACTCCTGATGATGTCTTATTATCGTTAGCTACGCAGACCTATATTCTACCTATGTACTACGAACCATTGCATACATGCAGTGAATATAAACATGCATAACAGGCAGGGGACTTTCTTTGTACCTGCCAGCGTTACGAAGCGTCACAATGGGAGGGAAGGTCTCAAAAACATCACAACGAGCCTGACGTACTTCATGGATAGTCTCTTTTCCACAAAATAAATTGTTCTACTGAATTTAACTTTCACTTTATATGCCATGCCGGATCTTATTAGGCAGCCACATAAAACATCTGATGACAGATGACAGAGCTGTGGAGCTAAATGTCTCCTATGTACAGGATCCACTCATGCGTGACGTCTCGGCCGACAGAGCTGTGGGGCTAAATGTACGCGTAGGCGTGCCTATTCTTGACTGACTGCACAATCACGTGTCAAATGTGGTGACTGTGACAAGTCTATGACAGGTGTGTGTGATTTAGTCCCAACGAAGGGTTAGACTGAGGCGGACGTGTTTCGGGCGACCTTCTCATTTACACCGAAAACACTTGACGCGTTTTATTGAGTATACTCGTGATTTATTTTTGTACAAACATCGAATCGTGAGGCAAATAAAATAGCAACAGTCCTATAACACGCCCGGTGATCATTTGTAATTCACCTGGATGATAACATCGATGATGGTGATGATAATGATGATGATGTTGATGATAAATCTAACTATGATGGTGATGATTATGCTGATGAATATCATTATGATGATGATGATAACGACAACGGCGGCAGCTGTGAGTGTGACGGAAACTATGACTGTGAGAGTGACTGTGGCGGTGACGGTGATTGTGATTGTGACGGTGATTGTGACGGTGACTGTGACGGTGACGGAGACAGTGACGGTGACTGTGGCGCTAATAATGCCAATATGAATACACAAGGATTCCTTTTCGTTTCCATCTCCGGTGTCTCTTCTGCACATCGGATCGAAATGCCTAAGATTTGTAAGAAAGAAATAGTTTGGTTGCAACAGGCCAAATACTATACTGCCTTCAGTCGCAACTCGAAAAACGTGTCCCTTGGGGGGGGGGGGTTCTATGGTCAAATAATTAGTCGTAAGTAGTATGTAAGTCGTTTTCATACCCCCAATTGTGGGTCGATTTTTGGTGGTAGCTAAAAATAGACATTGGTTAATTTAAATTTTCTAAAAATAGACATTGGTTAATTTTAATTTTCTAAAAATAGACATTGGTTAATTTTAATTTTCTAAAAATAGACTGGTTAATTTTAATTCTAAAAATAGACATATTTTAATTTTAATTTTAATTTTTATTTAAATTTTAATTTCAATTTAATTTTTTTTTTATTATAATTAAAAAAAAATTCTTTTTATTTTTTTATAATTTTTTTTTTTAATTTTAATTTTAAATTTAATTTTTATTTTTATTTTACTTTTAACCTCAACTTCTATATTTTTTTTTTTTGTAGTTTTAACTTCAAGCGATACAACTGTGGTGGACCGTTTTACGGTAATCATTCCTGCTGTCAATTAACTCACAACACGACGCAACTCGACGCGAGCCAGCTGTTGTGAACCGTCAGACGGTGACATAACGTCGCTAACGTAACGGTTATTTAGGGAAAAATTCCACATATCGCTGACGTGGCGGTTATTGAGTACGGTATCAATGAATAAGAGAGCTAACCAATCAGGGTTCAGTACGTTATCGGTGAATGGTATAGAGCTGCGATTCGTCGGTTATAGTTTTATAAAAGTTATGCATATGAGTTTCATAAAAATCGTGGATGATTAATGAGGTAAGGAGGATGAATGGCTCGTGTGTCCATCTGTTTGCCGCCGAAACGCGGGCATCTTAAAAACGGAACAAACGCAGTCGGTCGTGTACACACACACACACAATCATCTTTTAATTGCATAACAATACAGCAATAAATAAGCTAGGCTGTATTACAGTTTACCCTATCTCAGGGTCTTAACCCAATCAAACACGCGACAATCGTTAGCGACTAAATCACTACCAAATGTATTGACGAAAGCCTGCATCGGTATGCCGTTACAACGAAGCACCAAATAAGCAATGCAGTATTGTCCGCACACGTTAGATAGAGGACTCTGAAGTCTCTTGGCATTGTGACACCACTCGGAACAATGTTCGTTCAGGAACACGCGAAATGCGCCGTGTAGCGGCGGTAGTCCGTACGAGCAGAAGTATTCACCGCGTCTGTCGGCATCCACGTAGAGAGCGATCCAATGTTGACCGGGTTTATCGCCGTCGTGAGTATTGCATACGAAAGCGAACGGGAAAGCATCGATCATCGTAGGCAGTCCGTCTTTGGGTACGACGTCGCGAACGATCGAACGAGTTCGTGCGTCTCTCGCCAGGAGACGTGCAATCTGACTTGTCTCCATCAGAAATCGTAGATGACGTTCCTGCTCTTGTCGATTTCCAGCACCGATTCGAATTCTGCGTACACGACGACGTTGATGGTCTGTTGGAGCGCTGCAGCGAAATGCATCTCGATGCGCAGGTTGCCCTTTTGTACCAGATGGAAGCACGATCCATCACACGCGTCCGGGGTCAGGTCGAAACCAAAGAAGGTGTACCCATCACGGAAGTCGTCACGAGTCCGACCGTTCCCTTCGTCCTGTGATACCTTGCCAGTCGAGGTGAACAGGTTGAGGTAACTTCTGATGAATCGATTCTCGTCGAAATTCGGCTGGAGAGGTTTGGAGGGTACCTGTCGACCATCCACGTAAACGGCGAGGAAGTTGACGTTGTTGTGCTTGGCGTGAAACGGGTTCTTCGCGTACGAACCGTTGTATGCATCGTTGTCGATGCAGCATAGTACCAGACGTTTCGGTAGGGTACCGAGGAACATGTTTTCGTGCGTGTGCGACATGGCCCCTGTGGGAATGGAATATACTTTGCAGTCGACGGAACGCAGCGGGTACTTGGCCGTGCCCTTGTCCAGTGCCTTGATGTGCGCCATCTGAACGGTCGGATTCAGTGTGGCTTTCCTCGCGAACATGGTGGCGTTGACGATGTGTACTTTATAATCGAGGTTGCCACCACCGGCCATGAGCGCGAACGTATCCTTGCTTCGCACCAGTCGTATCTTGACGTCGACGCCATTGAGCAGGTAACGATCTTGTAGGAACAGGTCCACGTGTAGTCGTCCCATCATGTCAACGACACGACTCTGCGTGACGTGCGCTCGCCGATACACCAACCCTCGGTTCATTACGGCCTCGTCGACAATGTTGACGGCATCCATGCGACCGGCGGTGTCTTTGTACCACAGTTGACTCGTCAGTTGAGTCTCTTTGGCCTCGCTGCCGTAACTCAAAAGCGTTTCGATATAGGCGCGATACGGGTACGTGTTTGTCGAAGGAGTCACGAGCGTACCGTTTAGGTAGACGTCGACTTGACTGAATAACGAATGCAACCAATTATTCACCGGAGCCACAGCGTTGTCGGGGTCGAGAGGCGTCCCGTTGCCTTTGGTTACCTTCGCTTGCACGTGCAGGTAGCTGCTGGCGTGGACAAGGGCACGGCCAAGTACCCGCTGCGTTCCGTCGACTGCAAAGTATATTCCATTCCCACAGGGGCCATGTCGCACACGCACGAAAACATGTTCCTCGGTACCCTACCGAAACGTCTGGTACTATGCTGCATCGACAACGATGCATACAACGGTTCGTACGCGAAGAACCCGTTTCACGCCAAGCACAACAACGTCAACTTCCTCGCCGTTTACGTGGATGGTCGACAGGTACCCTCCAAACCTCTCCAGCCGAATTTCGACGAGAATCGATTCATCAGAAGTTACCTCAACCTGTTCACCTCGACTGGCAAGGTATCACAGGACGAAGGGAACGGTCTGACTCGTGACGACTTCCGTGATGGGTACACCTTCTTTGGTTTCGACCTGACCCCGGACGCGTGTGATGGATCGTGCTTCCATCTGGTACAAAAGGGCAACCTGCGCATCGAGATGCATTTCGCTGCAGCGCTCCAACAGACCATCAACGTCGTCGTGTACGCAGAATTCGAATCGGTGCTGGAAATCGACAAGAGCAGGAACGTCATCTACGATTTCTGATGGAGACAAGTCAGATTGCACGTCTCCTGGCGAGAGACGCACGAACTCGTTCGATCGTTCGCGACGTCGTACCCAAAGACGGACTGCCTACGATGATCGATGCTTTCCCGTTCGCTTTCGTATGCAATACTCACGACGGCGATAAACCCGGTCAACATTGGATCGCTCTCTACGTGGATGCCGACAGACGCGGTGAATACTTCTGCTCGTACGGACTACCGCCGCTACACGGCGCATTTCGCGTGTTCCTGAACGAACATTGTTCCGAGTGGTGTCACAATGCCAAGAGACTTCAGAGTCCTCTATCTAACGTGTGCGGACAATACTGCATTGCTTATTTGGTGCTTCGTTGTAACGGCATACCGATGCAGGCTTTCGTCAATACATTTGGTAGTGATTTAGTCGCTAACGATTGTCGCGTGTTTGATTGGGTTAAGACCCTGAGATAGGGTAAACTGTAATACAGCCTAGCTTATTTATTGCTGTATTGTTATGCAATTAAAAGATGATTGTGTGTGTGCACACGACCGACTGCGTTTGTTCCGTTTTTAAGATGCCCGCGTTTCGGCGGCAAACAGATGGACACACGAGCCATTCATCCTCCTTACCTCATTAATCATCCACGATTTTTATGAAACTCATATGCATAACTTTTATAAAACTATAACCGACGAATCGCAGCTCTATACCATTCACCGATAACGTACTGAACCCTGATTGGTTAGCTCTCTTATTCATTGATACCGTACTCAATAACCGCCACGTCAGCGATATGTGGAATTTTTCCCTAAATAACCGTTACGTTAGCGACGTTATGTCACCGTCTGACGGTTCACAACAGCTGGCTCGCGTCGAGTTGCGTCGTGTTGTGAGTTAATTGACAGCAGGAATGATTACCGTAAAACGGTCCACCACAGTTGTATCGCTTGAAGTTAAAACTACAAAAAAAAAAAAATATAGAAGTTGAGGTTAAAAGTAAAATAAAAATAAAAATTAAATTTAAAATTAAAATAAAAAAAAAAAATTATAAAAAAATAAAAAGAATTTTTTTTTTAATTATAATAAAAAAAAAATTAAATTGAAATTAAAATTTAAATAAAAATTAAAATTAAAATTAAAATATGTCTATTTTTAGAATTAAAATTAACCAGTCTATTTTTAGAAAATTAAAATTAACCAATGTCTATTTTTAGAAAATTAAAATTAACCAATGTCTATTTTTAGAAAATTTAAATTAACCAATGTCTATTTTTAGCTACCACCAAAAATCGACCCACAATTGGGGGTATGAAAACGACTTACATACTACTGTCGTATCTCATAAAATGTTGTCTGTGCAGTACGAGTACACACAGTGCTGGAGTAGGGCTTGTCGTGAACATGGTAAACAATATTTGTCGTGCTATCAAACCGGGACAGGAAAAGAATCCAGTTAGAGTTAGAGTAAAAACTCACTATTAGAATTGTTGGCCTAGATACTGGTCTAAACGTCTTATAGCTACTGTTACACGTTGGGTTAACAAATAAATAACAGCGTGTTGAAACGACCCGTAATTCCACACATGTATTTCTCAGATATAAAACATCACAGTCTTCGTTGCAAATAAAGTATTTGTTGTGTAAGAACAACTTTCCAGGTGATAACATACAAAGTTTATGTAAACAACGTTATACGGTAATACAAAATATTCAATTTCACAACCGGTAATATGTCACATGCGTAATAAATAAACATGCAATTAAATTTGTATGTAGAAATATCACCAGTAAATCTTGATTAATGCCAACAATGATAGGAAATACAACACACAACATGTATGATAGCAAAATCTGGTAAATAAAATAATCTGTCAACTAATGCGTAGTAAATAAACATGTAAATAAATTAACATATATGAATATCACAAGTAAATCTTTCTTAATGGCTTCTTAAATATATGTTTTGATATAGTAAATATGTATAATACAGATGTTAAAAGTAACACTGATAAATATCTTTCTATACAACCATTCTATAATGACAACATCGGTAAATATTAAAAAAGAGTAAAGGTTTCTGAACTGCCACATTGTTGCAAACGGTCAGCGCTCTATAGAATCAGTTATACATACATTATATCACGTATAAAATAAGTTTCAAAGTCAGAATAATAAACCGTGTAAAAACACGTTTCATAGCAGCTCAACATAGCGCAAAAAATTACAAAGTCATCTAATCGTAGGCGTATATTATTAAACTTTTGCTACGGGTCGCGCGTTTATGTGATTGTGTCAACGCACATTGCATAAGCATTTTGTTGTTGCGATTCAATGTTCGAATTTTTCAACAGCCGCTGCATCAGACAAATCAACACGCGACTCGAGTTTTGTTGAGTTGCGGATCAGCGCAAATTGCACGATTGATCCGTTTTAAGTAACATAAACACTCAATTGGCAGAACAAGTTAAGCAATGTACGCCTCGCATAAGCAAAGGCAGTATAACGACAAAATGTAGATAATGAGTACAACATAATTAACTAATAACCTAATCACAAAGTTGTACAAGATGTACAAAATATATTTTAAATTAAAATATATAGTAAATTAATTCAATTTCTGAAATTCCGGGGCCAGCCCAGATCACTCCGTGAACGCTAATGATGCCTTCAAGAAAAACGAGAAATGCAATTCAACGCCGAAATTAACTTATCTATATTGACTGACGACAAGGAATTCCCTCTAGCGCCATTTTGGTAAAACCTTCTCTGATGTTGCGTCACTTTACGGCATCTTTCTCTATATTTGCCCTTTGATCCTGTCCTTGGGCACGACTCGCTTTGTGTCGTACGTTCCGGCCAGTGGCCAGAAGGTCAGCGACTTGACCAAAGTGTCTGGTCAAATCATACAGGACGGACAAGGTGTCGGAACGCACGTACCGCAAAGTCGGTGTAACGTCAGAAGGTGGGACCGCATTGGTGAGATGGTTGTCGGGGACTGCGATTCCTGATGACGTCATCTGAAACCAGAACATACGCATGATGCATCATAATTAATAAATGTCGACATAATAATACGATTTAACAAGACTGCCCACAAATCAACAATGACTAGTGGACGTCATTGGCTGTTATCAGATATCAGCCATTTTTGTTTTTAACATAAACACTGTTTATAAAAACAGTGCACAATTTGTTCCATTCATTTATTGTTACCTGTGAGAACGGATGCTTTCTTATGTCAAATATATGCTGTTATTTTACTAATGCTAATTCGTTCCCTCTAACTCGACTATCTTTCTTAAGTTTTGAAAAATTACTTTTATCACCATTTTAACAACTATTTAATATTTAAGCACTGTATTGTCTGGTCTCGTCAAAATAACGTCATGCGATTCACATCAATGAAAAATATATAGCGTATGTTTTCGTAATTTAGTAAACATATCGACACAGTTGAATGTCCTTCGTAAACATATAAGAATGAACCGGGTTCGATAATAAATATACTATAGTATGCGTTCAAGAACAGGCCCTACTCATGACAATGAGTGAGAAGAGGTTGACAAAGAGAGCAGGAAGACAGAAGTGGATGACAGAAGGAGAAGAGGAAGATCAACATTAAGACGGAGGACAGCGTTAGGAGAGATCTCAAAAGGGCACGAGTGAACGGTCAAGAGTGGGAGAGAATGGAAGAAGATCACGACGACTCGTAGATAGAGCGAAACGGATTAAGTGACCCCACCCTGCAAGGGACCCCGGGGAAAAAGAAGGGTAGAAATAACCTACCGTGAACTTTAGCAGCTTCGTGAAATATCGCAGTGCCGTTTCCGTGTCTCTCAGGTACGCCATCAGATGGCAGTACCTGTCTACTTCGGGCTGCCTGTGGTCCGAATGCCCACACGTGATTGTTTCATTGCAGGACATGCCCGCTTGTCTGGTCAGACGGCACACGTAGGCATTCTCGTTAATTGTAATTTCTGTAACCAGTTGGTCATAGTGGTACGACTCCGTCAACAGCTTCCGCAGCCCCTGAAATCACAATTGAATATGACACAACTCATATGTTTTATCAGTTGTGAGTTACTAGTCTAACATTTAAAGTAAGGAAACATGTTTTGCAATGCTACATAGATCCCATATTACTGTAAGAGTGTGAAAAAACAATTACAGCATAATATAGAAGCAACATTAATGTGTGTATTTATAGCAATGCTTAAGTATCGTCGATAGAGTCAGAAAAGAAAAGTAATGAAGACATTCTAAGAAGAACTAACCATAAAAGGAATTTCGTGTGCGGTGTCAGGAAAAGAAAAACAGAATTTCTACGTCGCGTGACGGGAAATAAAAACTAGAACATCCGGTATCAACGGGAAAGATTTAGGGAACAAGAAGCAGACGGCGGCTAAGAATTAAAATCCCTGATGGTCTAGCGGCCTGGCTATGAAGGAGCACAACGGACCTGTTAAAAGACACACGTGATCGTGGGAAATATAGGATTATAATATGACTGCAACAAGCAGGGCACCCGAAGATGGTAATAATGAATCACCAGTCAAAACATAGGCCTACATGTGTAAATACCACTCGCTGTGTGGGATATTGAAAGCATATTCAGGAAGAGTTCGATAATTGTCGTGAACTCAGTGCCAGGCTATATTCAAGTAAATCACTGACGCGTTCGTAAAACAAAAATGACACCGGATTTTTCTCGATAAAAACATCCGTCTTCAACACCTTTTTGCATTACGTGGCTTATTGGCGATTTCCTGTACATTCAACGCATATAATTACATAATTCGTCACAATCCATATGCGAAACGTGAATGGGTAATATTATAGCTAGTTTTCAATGCTTCTCTGTTAGTACCGCGGTGTATCCCGTTTCGAAAAAGCATTGTGGCGGTAAAACTGTGTTATTTTTCACGAACAATGGTGTGTTTGTATAGTCGGTGACATATTATTTCACAAAATGTTGGCATCAATAAAGTATACACTATTGCGATTTGTGAACTCCGCATAAGGGAATCGTGGACAACAGAATCAGCATCAAGTAGAATCAACTATTTTGACCGGGACGTAATCATCCCATATTCCCGTTGTATTAAAATGTCCCGCTTTTATGAGTCAGCCGCTTAAAACTGCATCAACTGATCTAGCCTATCGCAAATCCGGTTCGATGATATCCACATATGTAGTGTGTGAACAGTTTAAGTAACATCCGCATTCTATTATTATAATAAAAATGTGTATTTTGTTCAACTCATCGAAAAAATTTACTTTAGTCGTTAGATGTGATAAGTACAGGCTATTTAAAATGGTTTACACTTTGCGGATCAATGCCGATCACGGACGGGACCTCCTCCTGCAGTTAACATGACAGAGTTACGAAATTTCACCAAGTGTATCATTCGTGAGTTTTCAGCTTTTCCATTTTCACTTCAATTAATGTTTCACAAAACATTACATTTTTTTATTTAATAGTTCGTCTGATGATTTCACACAAAAACATAAAACATTTTAAACAAAAACACGACCTCGAATGTTGCGGTAGACACTAATAAGAATTGATATTTCGCAAAATGAAGTTGAAATGAGACTAGCAAAACGATCGAATTGAACAGGGACCTTTAATAGAATCAAAATGCTCTGGCCCTAAGTGATTCCATTAAGCGTAGTTCACTGCATTAACAGCTATTTTCGGTATAACTGTAGTTAGTCATTTGTTAACGAAACTGCAGACAAATATCCTGCTTACGTTGATATTAGTCGACTCAGGTGTCGCTGTCGTTGTCGAGGCCATCGCTGATTGGTCGGTTTGAGGAGAAGATGCGCGTCCCTCCAGGATTTTAGCCGCGAGTCCCTCACATGACGTAATATCCGGTATTCTAGTGACGACTTGGCGCAGAAACGATTGTTTGCACTGCCGGAGAAGACAACGTCATGATGGTATTTTTATGGTGGTGGTGGCGGTGGCGGTGGCGGTGGCGGTGGCGGTGGCGGTGGCGGTGGCGGTGGCGGTGGCGGCGGTTGTGGTAGTTATGACGGTGACGGTGGTTGTAGTTATGGCGGTGACGGTGGTGGTGACTGCAGTGATTGACAGTAGACTTAATGGTGTGTTACAGACGAATGTATGGCATAGTAAATTTGGATATAGGAAGTTTTAAAAAATCATATCTTCTGATATAAGTGCATTTGAGCAGGGACATTGCCAGGTTTGCTGGTAGAACCCTTTTGACAGTGTAAAAAAACTTTGATTTTTAGTTTATTTTAATAGGCAGAAGGATTTTTTTTCGCCACAACGCACGAGTGCGTAGTAATTCATGCAGAAATTGGTAAACATTAACACGTTCAGCCATTTTAAAAGAGTTAGTAATATGTGATGTTGAATAAACTCCACCAGCCTGTCAATGAGATAATGTTAACGGCAGGTTAAACATTTAAGATATTTTGATGGTCCCGTTTTCTTATAATTGTGCAATACGTTTACATGGTCACCAATAGGAAATGCCACTGCAGGTTGATCCCAGTAATAGTAGTCTGGTGGTATTTGTTTTGCCGCGACGTAAACATAAAGAACACTTCAAACTAATAGGTATACTTACATAATGAGTAAAGCTCTCGTTTCCTCTTAACTTCACGACGATGGCCTGTTGGTAAAGAGAGTCCATCCAGTAACCTTCGTCAACTCTTTCGGTTGTCGTTGTGGCCAGTGGAATACCTCTACACTCGGTCCACATCACGTGGCATATAGCCAGAGCGACATCTGTTGGGAAAACAAATAGGATACAATTAAACGTTACTAACGTAATACCTGAAATCACAACATTATGTCCGTTCGTTGTATTGTAAAGTCTTATTAGATAGAACAAATTGATTTGTTACAACACCGAGATAACCTAAGTTTGTTTTAATGAGCCATGTTTTGCAAATATATTTTGCCCGTTATATGTTATTTTGAATGTTTCGGGATAGATATGACTACATTGCAAGCGGACGCGAACACAACTTTACGGATGTTATATTACAAAGGCGTCGGAACTGAGGGGGGATATGGCCCCTCCACAATTTTGGATGAGGGGGCTTGTGTATACTCTGTCCCCTCCCCCTCCCATCAATCCCCAATGGTAAACGTAGTCCACAGCTATTGGAAACTGTGGACAGCTGGTCGCGAATATGCTGAACAGCTAGGTCGATATTCACCAACGGAATGACGCACGATTTACTCAGGTGAAGGGTATCTGAAGGTTGAACTACCTAAAAACTAGACTGCGATAATAAAGTCAGAATGTGGTACGCCACTATTACGAATTGTTATTACCACGACAAACTCTGAACAGGTGGCTCTAAATCCGCACGAAATTGGCATAATACAATGCAATATAACAAGAAAAACTTATATTACGCCGCGCTACAACAACGCAATATGTAAAGAAAAACTCAATGCCGAGCTCGACAGCACAAAACCAAAGGGATAGGTTGTTTCAAACCGGTTTACAATATCAATTCATAAGGAGTGATTACGCGAGCGACGCTTCATAATAATGGTTGCTTGGTCGTAAATGTCGTTTGTTTTCGAAAAACCACAGCCTAATCGACAACAAATTACCAGCACTAAGTCGTTCTCGCAAAACTCACATATCTTGGCGATCATGATCAGATTCTTGAGTTTGTGCCTTGCCTACCGGACGACTCCGAGTCGCTGGTTTATAAGACATTTCGTCGGCGGATTTCCCCAGGGTACTTTCAGATCCTACAAACCTGAAAGGACAAACGTTGGTCGCGGAACGGTTTGAATGGTTTCACTTTTGGAGACGATTCAGTATAATATTTCATTGTCTGCGCGTCACTGACCACATTCGCTGCCGTATATGTCATCGATGACTCGACCGGCGCACGTGGTCAGTTGTTATAGCGGCGCGCGAAAAATGAAAGCAGCGTGGCCGACTCAGCTCGTCTAGCTGAGAATGGTTTGGACGCAGTCCTGCGGTACCAAATGGCGGGTAGGGCCCTTAGCAAAATTCAACATAGAATTATACATAGCATAGTGGAATTGGGAATGTAAAAATATAATTCTACAGATCCTATATAGACTTAGTTTACGTCTACTAATTTTCTAATGATTTGTATACAATTTTATAGAATTTAATAGAATTGTACACAATAATATTGTCTTCACAAAAGAATCCTGTAGAATATACTTTAAAAAAATACTTAAGATTTCTGATAAAGGAGCCTATAGCCCTGATTTCTTTCTTGATTCGAATCCTTATTGTCTCGTTTAACGGGTTTCTTCTTTTTTATCTTCTTTTTTCTTATCTAGCTTTATCGATGAATACGACGTTTTATAGTAAAAATGTAGTAAAATTTTTTACAAATTCTATAGAATATTCTATAAATATTGTATACAATTTTTTTTCTTAATTGTACACAATAATATTGTTTTTAAAAAAATCCTATACAATATTCTAAAATAAAATACTGAAGATTTCTGATAAGAATTCATTTGAATCATTATTGTCTCGTTTAACGGGTTTCTTCTTTATTCTTATCTAGCTTTACTAATGAATACGACATTATGTGCTGCGTGGTTTCTATGGAGTGTGTTGAGCCGGCCATATGTACCTTTACGATTGCCTGTCTGGGCGTTCGTTCGTGAAATTTGGTTTGTTAAAAAAGTTAACCATTTGTTAACAGAAGGACTGTTTTATGGGACACGGCGACACTGAATGTATTATTATCATTAGTATTTATGACATATTGGCTGCTTAAGCATAATATCCATGCAAATTCATGCTATCGAAATGTTACCTCTTTTACTATTTAAAACAAAACCACGAACAGGTGATGAATTAAAATATTCGAAATATGACGTGTGTTTTTCAACAGATGACGTATGGTCTGTAATTGTTTTCCCCCAAATATATTACAGTAGTAAAGATTAAAACAGGAAGTACATTTCTGAGAATTTGTGCATTTTAACAATATGCTGGTTTCGTAGTAATTAACCAATGAAAATCGTTGTACCTTCCCCTTAACTGGTCAGGCGACGCATTGGTAATTCGGCCGTGTCTAGACATATAGATGGGTATAACAATGAGTAACATTGTGCGGTGCTGTCATAAAAGGCTGATGTGGGAAAATCTCGGCCGGGCAAATTGTCGTCATCGCAGACGTGTTTAGGATTTTCCCAAAATTCGGGACTGGCCCAATGTTTTTGGCGTAGAACATCGTTTTTATATAGCCCTGTCAAGTGTTTTCGGACCATTCTTAAACCAGTACTGTTGAACTAACTTTTGTACTGACTGTCCACGTGTCTGTTTGTAATTCGTGTGTTTGTGATTAGAACGAAGGCTATTATTAAAAACCTTTGCGTAATTGATTTAGCCCAACATGAATCAGGTTCGTTAAAGGTTCTTAATCAATTCGACTTTTTTGTTAGTCTCATTTCAAATTAAGTTTGCGAAAAACCAAACTTAGTAGTGTCCACTACAGCATGCTAGCTCGTTTGCGCAACTTTACGTGTAGTTTTTATGAAATCATCAGACAAACTATGAAATTAGTTAATGCTTGTTGAAGCATTTACTGAAGTGAAAATCGAAATGCTGAAAAGTCACGATTTTGCTCCTTGGTGAAATTTCGTAACTCTGTAATGTGATCAGCGAGAGGATGGAAGTCACGCTCATGATCAGCATTGACCCACACAGTATTTACCATTTTCGATATCCACTTACCAGATCTAACGACAAAAGTCAATTCTTTCGATGATTTGGAAAAAAATAGGCATTTTTAAAATTAATTATTAAATCGACTGCGGATGTTACATAAACTATTCACACAATACATATTTGGACACCAATGAATAAGATTTGCTGTATGCTAAATCAGTTAAGCAAGCAGTTTTAATATATATATATATATATATATATATATATATATATATATATATATATATATATATATATATATATATATATGTATATATATATATAATATATATATATATATATATATATATATATATATATATATATATATATATATATATATATATATATATATATATATATATATATATATATATATATATATATATATATGTATATATATATATATATATATATATATATATATATATATATATATATATATATATATATATGATGAATATACATCTTAAATCTATCATACATACATACATACATACATACATACATACATCCTCTTCAGCTCTTCTAGGCTAGTAGTCTTTTAGCTGGTCTTGACAATTGTTTGTGCGCATGGGTGGGAAGTTGTTATTTTGTTCAAAACTGTAAGTGCACCAGAATTTGTCTAGTCTTGATTTGAAAATGTTTAATGAGGGCGCTGAAACTATATACTCTGTGAGGGTGTTCCACCGGTTTACTACCCTGTGCCTGAAGTAATGCCTTCGTTGCCTTGCAGTCACGTGTTCTTTCTTGAGTTTCAGGCTGTGTCCCCTGGTTACCGTATTGTTGTCCAGCTCTAGTGGCATTCTATCAACTTTATAGATTCCATGGATATATTTGTATGTTTCAATCATGTCTCCTCTTGCTCTTCTATAGTAGAGGCTTGGGAGCTTAAGCGCTCTGAGCCTGTCACCATATTCGAGGTTCTTCAGTTCTGGGTCTAGCTTCGTTGTTCATCGTTGAATGTTCTCAATCATCTGTTGGTCTCTCTTGAGTGTTGGGGCCCAAACTACATTGCCATATTCTAGAATAGGTCTGACCAGGCTCGTGCATAGTTGGTCCATCCAGGTATATAAATGATCTTCTTATAAGGCCTAGCATTTTGTTGGCTTTGTTTGCTACCATCTCCGCTTGTTGATCAAACTTTAAAGCACGGTCTATCGTAAATGAATTAAATATATAATTTTAGAAACCTACTTTAAAAAGTTGTCGTCAATTAGAATAATGTGGAAAGTCATTTACAGTTTAAGAATGTTATTGTTTTTATAATAAAATTGGATTTTCTGATGCGAAGACATATGTCCTTTGCATTTTATTGACATTAAGACACACCCATTTGACAATTTGGCTCAGTTCACATTAAAACAATGAATGCAATAATTTATATGATTTCACAGAGGATGGAAGTTGATGCACCTTACTTGAAATACAAAATACATGGAAAAACTACTAATGTATGTGTGTCTAAAATGCATTTTACTGCAGAAATATGAGAGCTGTGTATAATCTGTGTCACTATCGTCTGCACGCGTTTTGCATATTTTGAGCATGCACTAGTTGATACCACGTCGTGTATTTATAGGTGTGAATCAAATCAAACAATCCAGTGCCCCTGGTGCCCCGGTGCCAATGTCGCCCAGGTGCCCACTGTGCCCATGGCGCCCCGGTGCTCATGATTTACCAGAGCCCATAGTGCCCCGGTGTCCATGGTGCCCCATGGCCTATGGTGCCCCGGTACCCATGGTGTCCCATGGCCTATGGTGCCCCGGTACCCATGGTGCCCCATGGCCTATGGTGCCCCGGTACCCACGGTGTCCCGGTCACCTTACTAAAAACACGCGATACCTTACACGTCAAAGCTGA